>JARFNZ010119739.1:0-12469 GCA_031763405.1 Balanus nubilus | reverse complement strand
TCTGCTCGACTAAACGGCCTCTGCTCATTCAGAGGGTCAGGAAGTTACATTGCCCCAGCCCCAGAATGCTGAAAGCGGGTGTAGCCCCTAAAACTCTGTGTATAACCCAGATATTCTCCTTTATAACCACTGTCACTGACGATATCGCGGAGGCTTTCCCGCGCCTACGTTCCGTTTCTCCACTTCACGTTTCAGCCGCGGCTCTCCTTCTGTAGCCGCCCGCCACCGAGGCGCCGTCTTCGGCTGCATTTGCGCCCGTGATGCATGCAGTGGCCTTGTGTAGCCTTGCAGTGGTCCGTGAAGTGGTCCGTGAAGGTCCGTGAAGGTCCGTGAAGGTCCGTGAAGGTCCGTGAAGGTCCATTCGAGTCGTGCTCGAGCCGTGCCACGGTTAACTCGGTACACTCTCCGGCAGTGTCGCGCACGGTCTCCGACATCGGCACGCTGTTTGTGCTCCAGAAGGCTTCGTAAATTTTATCTGACTCTGGGTAGAGTAGGATTTTAAAGTAGTAGTTAAAAAAGTAGTAGTTTTTAAGAAGAGGAGTTTTTTAAAACCCTATAGCACCAGACTCTTGTATGAATGAAAATCAATTCGGAGTTAGGAGACAAAATATAGTTTGGACTAGAAATAAGAACTTCCATTTATGCGATAGGATGCGAGTCCACCATGGCAACCACAGCTGGTGATAGTTCGCAGTTCATTTTGATGGGAAACGGCTGTGTGGCGTAGACGGGCATTGAGAGCTTACTACATCTGGTTTATATTAAACAAGTGCGCAGCGAACTTACCGGCTACGTGGCCTTGCAATGACGTTCACATGATGGCATCATTCTGAGTCCTGAGCGTGTTGAATAATGTCCTGATCTTGGGCGGGGATCCATACCACTTGAGCTCATCGTGACTAAGAGATTAGTGTGATTGAAAATTTCCAGAGCGTAGTTGCTCTTTTTTGTCAGAGGTTAATCTCAGCTCGTGAGTCTTTATCAGGTAGTTGTCACGAGGCGTAGTCATTCGTTGAAATGTCGAGTCATTGTGCTAGGTAGGTATGAGGGTTGAGTGATTACTGTAACCGTTTGCTATTGCCGGCTTCCCCAAAGGCAGTGACGTCGAAAAGTCAGTTGCCTGAAATGTTTTATCGTCATGAGGCCGCATGATATTACACACCCATTGTTAAGCTGGTGATATTCACAGGATTTGAGCTCAACAAAGCTTATACTATGCGATTTGCATTGTAGTCAACCGAATAACGTAAGCATTGACCTATGAAACATTTGCAAAATATGCCTAGATCATCGAACTTCGGCGAAAGGTTGGCTCACTCATGCTTAGGGTAAGTTTGGCAACACGACTAATGAATTCGCTGTCCGTGCGTTCTGGAACAACAGCCTGTTCTGGCACCAGCCGCGCCACCTCCGTCGACCTATATTAATAATGTTTGGTAATAACACTTTTCAGCTTCACAAAACTGCTTAGATGTTTCAATTGTCATTTTTAATTATTTCATATTTTTTAACAATCACATTTACAGTTATTCACTTTGCAGAAGAAATTATCTTTCTCGACGACTGGTTTGGACCAGTTTGCTTTCCGTCTGAGCTAATTCGTCGGATTAATTCGCCGATTCGTCGATTCGCCGTGTTGCCGTCTGCAGAGTGAGCGGGTAGGGGATGCCGACCAATTCGCCCCGCGATGCCGACTGATCAGTCGCACTGCCGAACACACCCAATAAGCCTACCTTCAGACAAATTTTGGCTGGTTGATTCCGTTGTCAAGGTTGATCATTTTCTTTTTCAAATCAAGGACCAATGGTATTGTCACATTGAATAGTTCTTTCAATCAAGCTGGACTTCGAACACCATCTCTTTTGGCCCAATTATCCATCTGCCTGCTTTAATTTCTGACCTGTTGCGCTTGCCGTCGATTGTTTTTGCTCGGCTTTTTGTTTCTGGAGGCTTCCTGACAGCTGCACTCATCCAATGGCTTTAATTTTGGAACACATCGCCAGAACCATTTTCAATCTCAGAGCACCGTTTGACCTTAAGACCTGGCGCTTGACCGCTCGCTAGTTTGCTCCAAACTAACGAGCCTGGCCACGCTGAACGAAATTAAGAGTGTTTGTTGAAACATTTGGTCCCGGTGACGGTCCGAGAGTATTGGTTTTACTGGCTCGTTACTGGTGCGTATTGAACTTGTGAAGGACGTTATCTATTGGGCTGGAAGAAGAGTTGCTACTTTGGCAGTTCCGAAGCATAGACGGTAATTACAACCCACTTATGATTTCGTTGTAGTAACAAGATGTTTTGAGCTGACATGTAGCAACCATTAAACCAGCATGGAGGGTCTTCAGGTGACTTCATTGGCAGCGCCCATGGTCACGTCGCTTTTGCCCTTGCAATTTTTGCGACTAGTTTTGCTTGTTTATAGGATACCTGTTGTCGGGAAGACGCTACAACACTAGACAAGGAGTGTCGCCTTTAGAAGGAAAATTACCACACTGATTTTGGTGACATTCATAAACCCGTCTGGCGGGTGCGTGTTCGGACGACGTTGTCGCAACAAGGCGCTATATATAGAGCTCCAGGGAGTTTCCTCATATGTTTCATGTTCCTGAAACTGCGACGATTAACGTCCTCTGTTTACTACTGGGACCGTTTCCATTTGGAGGCTAAAATTAGGAGTCGGATCCGCCAAGAGAGGCGAACTGTTTTTTGTTTTGTAAACAGTGATGAACGTACAAGAAGTCGAGCATAACGTGGCGGATTCCAGCCTTCTCGTTTGTGCCATCTCGGTGTTGCATTTCCTTACTGTCGTGGTGGCAGAACTACATGCGTGGCATATTATACCTTTGTACTCAGTTACACTCCGACATTGTTGAGGCGTTCCGTAATTATCAGCAATGTTTATATAAAACATGACGTATGGGCTCCTTATCTTCGTCCTACATGTGGACATTTTGACGGTGTGCTTTACGTGGGAATATCATTTTGGGAAAGTAACACAGGGTCAGGAACACGGGGGGGGGGGGGGAGCGGGGTCAGGGACAAGAGGGCCCGCAATCATCGCGGGAAGCCTGGGCTCTAGTCTCGATATAACGATTTTTTTATGAATGTATTGTTTTCTGGACCAGTACCAGTCTCGTGGGACCAAAGTGCCAGCTTGGGCGGACTTTCATCATGTTCCGTGGAGGTCGGGGATGGGGTCTAATTCTCCAGGGACCCCGCCGATGGCCTTGAACCTCTGTGCCTGTCACGAGAAGCAAGTATCTCTCCAACTGTTGGATTTCCACGTTCAAAAGTAAAGATACGCAGTATTACACCTCACAGGAGCGTGTATGGATAACTGTGGGTGACTTGCTGACGACTTGTGCCGCGTGGACCCGATTCAGTCTCAACCCGCTATTGACTGGGGTCTCAGCCAAACACCATTGACTGGCCGGGGGGGGGGGGGCAAAACGTGCCCCCTCCCATTATCTCCGGAACCAATGATCGCAGCGAGACTCGCGAGTCGGCGTTCGAAAGCTCTCAACGAGACGCACCTACAGCGTACTCAACATTTTTAAATTGAGGCCACGTATGAGGTCAAGGTCAGGTCAAAAGTCAAAATCGGGTGTTGGCGCGTTTCGGGCCGCGGAGACCATACAATGCGCAGCTCTGGCCCAAACTGTGGCAAAAAGTCCCAAATGTTAGGTGTAGGTACTATATGAGTATGTATATAGTACTCATATATGCTGTCAAGGTCGAGTAACAAAAGGTCAATATACCCAAAAGCCGTACATGGGTGTCATGTAACACATGTTTTATGGGTCGTTTTAGATGTAGAATTCGATGGTGACGTTTGATTTGTCATTAGAAGTAAATTAAGTGAATGGAGTCAAAGGTCAGGGGAATGTCAGGTCAGATAAGGTCAAATTTTGGAATTAGTATTTATAGTTAAAGACATGTCCCTGATTCAGATTTTCAGCAAATCCAGTGGTGTCCTTTATTTTTGTTCGTACGTTGTCTAGAAATGCCAAAAATCGCAAGTAGAAAATAACGTCCTCGGTTTCCTCACATGTAGAGTCACTATTCCTTTTAAAAATAAAGGTACTGCTTTGAAATTTTGTTTGGAGATATTTCATACCCAGTTCTCTCAAATACATAGGAATAGGTTCAACCACCAGTTCAGCGTATATTTTCTATTTCATAGCATTCTAACATTTTCATTTAAACTCCTTTTCCACTCCTTCACCTCATTATATTTATTCAGACGTCGTTCGATTGTGACACCATGTTCATCCCGAGACGCTTGAGCTCCGCGGTGAACGTGTCCCGTTGCCTCGAGAACTTCCGCCGAGTCCAGACAGCTGGCAAAGGAGGTGATGACCTTTGTTAGATTTTCTGCCTTGCCTTTCACGACTTCTATATGGACTGTACCCTAATAACAATGTTCAAGGAACGATTGGTTCGGAGTTTTTACCGGCCATCTGATTGCGGCGTCCGCCGGCTAATGACATGTCCCTCGAACGGGGCTTCTTGGAGCGGAGCTACTTGTCGAGATGAGCCATCTGCGAGACGTTTCAACGCCACGTAAGACGGAGCGTTGGCTGTAAGGAGTCCTAGCACTATTAGAAATACACAGTATTGTCTGTCCTTGGAAGGGCGCGTCTGATTGGCTGTTTGTTTACGGGGTGGCGTCCGGTGTATGGCGCTAGCGTGGCACTGACTGGCGGCTGACCCCGGAGGACGGTGCTCCACTTATGGGAGCTGCACGGTGCACACAGCGGCGGAGTCAGGCGACGAAGTAGGGGAGAGATTTAGGTGTCGCAGGGGCGGACACAGGCAACGAATTAGGGGGTCTAGCGTAGCAAGGGCCATTTGCGTTTTATTTGGACGCAGGCAATTAATTAGGGGGTCTAGCGTTGCAAGGGCCATTTGCGTTTTATTTGGACGCAGGCAATGAATTAGGGGGTCTAGCGTTGCAAGGGCCATGTCCAGACCCGAATTCGGATGTATCAGGCATCGCGTCGACGAGGAAGGACCAATGAACGTGATTAATTTTTAGACAGGGTAAGTCGGTCTTGGGCCATGAGCGGACCAGTGCAAATTGACGGAAGAGTCGGTGCACAGATGTAAAACATTATTGAACTCTTGTTACGAAACAGCGGTAAATATCTGATCAGAGTTGCTTTTCGTTGTATGCATTCGTAGTTTCCCTTATTGCGTGCAGTGGCGATCCAGAGGAAGGGGCGATCGGGCCATGACCCCCTTGAACATCGGCAGTAGGGATCCTCAAGCTCCCAGAGGGACCAATTTAGTCTTCAGATGGACCACTTTAGGCTCCAGAAGAGCACATTTGGACCTCCCCAGAGAGTCCACTCTCGTCTCCTGATCGTTTATTATGGCGATTGATGAATGCAAACATGTTTTTAGAGGACATTTTGAAATATATTTTTAGGTTTTGTGCCTGTTCTGACCAATATTTGTGTCCGATGTCGATAAGGGCCATCGATGTTTGAGGGGGCCCAATAAAGCTTCAGGGGGTCACGGGCCCACGCTATCTTTTGGCCCCTCCTTGAGCAAGTCCTGCATCACTGATCGCGTGGCAAGTTTCAGTCGATATTTATACATCTGTCGCGAGTCTTCATTTTTTCCGCTATGCCAGTGATGCCATGTTAACGATTATGTGTTTTTTTTTGCTGTGACCAGGGGGCGTGACCAGGTGTCTGCTATATGTTGCCGACCTTCCGGTTTAGCATGCCTTCATTCTAACGAAAATAATATATGAGGCTTTAATTGTTACTTTAAAGTGTCCAGATTCCGTCACAGTGCGGTCCTGTGTGCCAGACGCCCTTAGCCAAACAAGCGCACCTGTTTCCTTCCAGCGGCGGTAAAGGCGGGGGTGTGAACATAACCCAGTTCACACCGGGTTATTTGCACCGGGTTATTTTAATGGCAGACCCGCTCTTTTATTCAGCCCTTACGACATTGCCTTCCGTAACTGAATAATTCAGAAAGCGTCTGGCTGGGTTGTATTTACCCCGCTGTACCAATTTGAATATTGGTTTCCCGGCAGATCTCCTTCCAGTGGCTGCGGCTTATGCAATGAATGGAATGGTACTCTCACAACGGCCTCGAAGATAATTCTTTTGCTCATGCATTCGTAATCATTGCCACAACTTTGAGCTCAAGTTTCAACGGCATACTTGATGTCTGCAGGTCTGTATTCAGGGCAGTGCCTTCGTGACACGGGTTCTCGGTGCCACTGGGATCGGTGGTGAGGGCCCGGATGTAACCCCAACTGACCCAGAACGCTGATGGGTAAGGATCTGCAACTGGCAAAGCAATTTATTTGAGAGGAAGTCTCGTATTATCTGGCAGATGAATCCAAGAGCTCACTAGATGTCCGGCTGTGGTTCGAGTGATGTCTCGGGTCGAGACGATGGCCGCTGGGCCGTAATAGTTGTGAGATGTGATCCTGTGCCCACGGAAGACGTACGCTCATTACTCATCCGTGCTGGGACATGGCTGAGCCGTGTTCGTCAGCGTTAACGCACTTTCCCATCGTAGTTGACAGCTGTAGGCGATGTTCACATTGCTGTGGTTGGCTCGGAGTCACCATCGTTAACAACTATTCTCATGGCCAAACAACTTTGACGCAAGTGCTAGAGCACGAATAGTGGATCGGTTGATTTGGATGCATCTTCGGTGGAAGTGCTTTCCTAGATTGGAGCCCGCGTCGCCGCATTGCTTGGCGAGAGAGTTTGGTCAACGTGACCTTCGGGGCCCCCATAGGTCACAGCCGCGCCTGAACTGACCTCTGACCTCTGACCCATGACTTCTATGACCCCCGAGGCGTCGTCGCCTGGGAATAAATGCTTTGTGGGCTGAGATGTGGGCCAGTGGTTTATCGTCTGATACTTTTGATGGGAATCTTGGTCAAGGGATTCCCGGGGAGAAAAACAAAATGGCGTCTGGTGGTTGAGGTACAGGCTTTTCGGACGGTTTGTTGTATAGTTTACCAAGGGCTTTGTGCCCTTGGTAAACTACGTCTTGCTTTTACCGAGCACCTTAGCACCTTGATTGTACCTTGTCTTTGCCAGAACAGGGTGTAACTAATAAGCATAATACAAGTATTATTCGCTTAAGGCAATGTCATTTGCCGTGTGTTTGTAGTTGACCTTTTTGCATGATGTTGCGTAATATTGTATTTCATGTTTCTTAGAGATGTTCACTTGGGCGGCCATCACGTCAAACTTGCACGGCAGCGAACAATTAAAAACGCATTTCAATAATGTACCTATAAAAAGCGGAGCAAAGCGCCCAGCTGACATTATTCAAAGTGACCGGGCTATCGTAGCAGTAATGTGCAGCTTGCGAAATAAGGGTTTTCCAGCAATACACTTTGGTCGATTGCCTCTTCCAACATTGTTGACGTGGGCAGCCCAGCCTCTGCGCATCTCATCGATACGACCACGTTTCAGCTTATGCAGTGTAGTATCCCATCTTTCAATGGTATTGAGTTACGCTGAAACGTAGCCTGATGGCATGTCGAAAGTATTATCCAGAGGATCTCAGGATGTTTTTTTTTTATTAGACTAAAAACCTAGCCTTGTCCGAACCTATACCATTTAGTTATGACACACTCATATGATGAAGTTGAACTAGGAATAGTACATTCTTGTACTTTACGGGTGCCCAGTCCCTCATCCATGTCTATGCCGTGACGACCCATGTCCATGCCTCAGCGCCGTGGGGGGGGGGGGGGAAGCGGGGGGGGGAGGGGGGAGCGGAGGACGTACGGGGTGGACTGATGGGCCGACTCCTGACCTTTTGACCTGTAGGGTGCCATGGGGCGACATGGCTCCCCACTCTCGCCCGCTGGATGAGCTGTGGTACTCTGGCGGCACCTCTGTCCTCCACGGCCGACTGGCCACTGGCCAGGCGCCAGCTTAGGAGGAGGCTGTCGCTAGTGGGTTCTTGCAAGCAGTTTCGATGGGCAGAGTTAATTTTAAAGGACTGGCTTTTAGTGAACGTCATTTTGTGTGGTGTTGTTGCACTTTTTTGAGTATGCGCAGACCATGTTACGCTGTTGTGTTGTTGGTGAACTTAAGAAGTTGTTGAATTCGGCGTCACCGTTTCCAGATTTTGTATTGCACTTCATCGTAAAATGTACAAAACAAAGAACTTTGGGCTATTTTCTTGAGATCAGGAGGCTTCTTCCAATTCTGTTACACATGTACAAATCTCAAACGCAAGTGTTCGTGGAATTTCGTCAGCCAGCTCACAAACAGTGGACGTGATCCCCAGTCGCCTCGGTACGGTGATGGTAGCTTGGCCACTGGCTGTTCACGTGATGGCGGGGCTGGAGGGTTGGGGGAGGGGTGTGTGGGCGGGTGACCGACTGACCGCTCCGGGTTGTAATGGGCAGTCCTTGTCCGCCGAGCCCTGCTCTCCGCCAGCTGAGGACCACGACAGTGTGACTCAGCTTTGGTACGGACACTCGTTATAGACACTCGTTATAGACACTCATCTCGCTTAAAAAAAAACTAAAATCGCACTCCCTAAAGGCACTCATCAAAGCACTCGGCAAAAGCATAAGTACCCGATAAGACAATGTATCGTCCCCCAAAAAAAACCCTCAGCTCGGCACAGAGAGATGCCTGGTACATTTGTCACAAACATTTATCTCAGGCATAAATCCACTCATCAGAGGCACTCAATACAGACCTCGTTTAGACACTTGAAGAGGCAGATAATGTCATCCCCATACCCCAGACCTTTGGCAGAGATAGGGGGATATGACATGTGAGTGGAAAATTAGACAAAAAGATTTATTAACGCACATATCGTGCAAGACTGGATGTTTATGTGATAAAATACGCACTTCAAAGACAATTTTGTCATAGTTTACTCTTACAAACCTATGATTTCGACAGAAAAAAGATCGCCTCAGGTCTCCACTTTTCCTCGGGCACGCTGGCTGAAGTGGCAATAACAGAGGAGAGGAGATATCAATAACAGAGGAGCCTCCTCGGTCCGTGCGTGTGCTGCCAACATTAAACGTCTCCGATCATTGGACATTCTTGACTGAGTGTTATTGTGGCACCGAGTCGTCAGGAGATGCCTTGTGGAAGTGTGCGGAGTGGCGTCGGAGGTACCCGGTGATCTGCCGTCGGTCTGGTGATCTGCCGCCGGAGGTACCCGGTGATCTGCCGTCGGTCTGGTGATCTGCCGTCGGAGGTACCCGGTGATCTGCCGTTGGAGATGCCCAGTGATCTGCCGTCGGAGGAACCCGGTGATCTGTCGTCGGTCTGGTGACCTGACGTCGGAGGTACCCGGTGATCTGCCGTCGGAGGTACCCGGTGATCTGCCGTCGGCCTGATGATCTGGAGTATTTTTTTCTGGGGTCTTGGGCGGGGAAGACCCCAAGAAGGAGTGTTCGATATTGGTGCCTTAGATTTCATTTACCGGAGGCTTCGACAGAGCAGGCTGCTAGCCAGAGGAGCTTTGCTCGATCTGAGAGGCTCAGGAAGATTCTGGAGTTGTTTTGTGATGTGGAGCTTGGCCAGTTGTGATTGCTTGGATGGAGCAGGTACGAGTGACGATGCCAGGGTGACGTGCTGGGATTGGGGAAGATGTTTAGTGGTGTCAAGGTCATTTCGCTTAGTTGAGAAAGGTAGATGGAAGGGTCAAGGTCAAGTTGCTGAGCAAAACCGATGATTGGTGAAGTGGATGTGGTGGGATTGGGATTTCTGATTGGTGGCTATAGAAGGCTACATGACACAGCGGGACGATGGCTATGGATTAAGCCAAGTTTGCCATCGGATCTGATCTAAATATGGTTGGTTCCGGTTTGTTTGAACGCGGGCGTTGAGCAGCTCTGTGGATCAAAGCGATCGGTATCGTTAAATGCTGAAGTGGTCTAAGTGCCTCACAGCTCACTACCCAAAACGTTATATGATACATAAAGTATCGGTCATATTAGAAAACGCCCATGCGGACACGCATGTGTGTTAGGGCTAAACGTCAGGTGTTTTCGCCAAAAGTCACTCATGTTGTGGCTCCCTTGTGATTCCCTAAACTGCAGTTATACGAACCGAGGCCGGCGCATATCATCATCTCCCTTCTCTATGGGGTCGTTTCCCGTTCCGTAGCTCCCCTCCCGTCTGGCTATTATCCAATCATATACCATCAGCTATCGAAGATCACCCAGGATGCGGCGGTCCAGCTCTCATTAGTAGGAGTGTTCTGGGGCTTAGCATGGGGAGTGGGCGGCGGACCCCCCCGATGAAATATGTGATTGCTTGGAATTAAACGCATAGGCTTGGGATGTTTCCAGCGTTGTGGTTGGTTTCCTTGACAACGTGTCTTGTTTTCTTGCCATTGGCTAAGTCTGCACCTACGTGGGATGGAATGGGATGGAATTGATGTTACAGACGGTTGGTTCTTAGGTGATTGAGATCATTGAATGCTTGTTCTGCGTTGGCATCTATTGTTGTGATATTTTTATATTTTCAGTCTATGTGTACCTCAATATCAAATAGAGCTCTTGTTGGTCGTTCGATAACTGCTCCTTTAGGCATTTCATTCTCCCTGTCCAAAAAACAAGTCCCACAAAATACAGCAAATGAAACTGCCACCCAACAAACTGCCATTCAGCGTGAATCCTGTGTTTGTACAGATGAGTACTTACCCATCTGATTGTGATTTGATGTGCTGGCGGTGGCCGCCTCTTGAGAGCAGGTGTTCGGGTCCCACGGGACGCCAATAGGCTCGGTCACGGCGGCACTTTGCAGGCGCATCAATCGAATACCGATGCTGAAACCTTAATCAAGTCCCGGTGATCTTTTTTTGATAAATTTAGTCCGAATGTTTTGATGGGACAGATTTCCGAGATAGGACCCACGCTAAGCAAGATTTGATGCGCAGGTCCCGAGACCCCAACGCCCGATCGCGCGATTCCAGTCAGTCAGAATTTAGAGACGAAAGCTTAGCATCCCCTAGCGACTGCGAAGGGTCCGCCCGGCTCGCTGGCTTCACCTGATCCTGAACGACCGCTGCTACCGGCCGCAGGTCATCCTCACCGGAACAAGAAGCGAGCGCTGAAAAGCGACTCAAGCCCACCTTGCCAGGGCTGGCCATAGAGTCCAGCGCACCCCCGACTGAGCTGCACAGGCAGACGCAACCGTGTGTGCAGCCTGCGTAGCTAGTTAGGGAAGCATTGAACGATGCTTCGTTCCATGAAGATTGTGCAGCCGAAGTTCCTCCAGCGCCGTGCAGCCTAAGTTCCTCCAGCAGTGCAGTAATTTTAATCGGTAGTTAATGAAGTTCGTTTGAGATTAGTTATGTGCTGTTTATCATTAAAACGCTTCGGCTACCCATTCTTTTTGGAACGAGTATACCCACGGATGAAGAGAAGTATACTATGTAACCTAGTTAATCAGGAACTGATTAACAAACGTATAACTGTGACAACATGACTGATGGATGTTTCTCTTTATTTGCAGGTGAGTATTCGACTTCGAGACGGTGGTTGGATGTAATAGCCCCGACGGTACTGATGGACGTCATGTTACGGCGGCTACTGCGCTGCCGCCATCCCCCTAACCTCCATCACTACAGAAATATCACTCCGCCACTACAGAGACATCGCTACGTACCCTCATCACTACGGAGAGGGTATGGCACGGTATGGCTTCATGTTTAAGGTTTCCTGTGCTAGAGTAGGGCGGTTCCGATGATCGATTGGCAGATCCACCTCATAACACGGTGCTCCAGATCCAGATCCATCTCATACCACGGGGCTCCAGATCCAGATCCACCTCATAACACGGCGCTCCAGATCCAGATCCACCTCATAACACGGCGCTCCAGTTCCAGATCCATCCGGCGTCCCGGGCCGGCCACATCTAATCCCATGTTTGCGTCGTTGTCGGCGGGGCAGAGTCGACTCTTTGAACAGCGTCGACACGACCAGAAGCTCTCATCGACGGCGGGACAGGGGATCCAGCAGCTACATGGTGGTTTCTATCCGACCCGATGGCCGTTATTGTGACTGAAATACGGGAGAAATTGGCACTGGCTCGCTTTGATTTTGAAAACGACTTTTGTAGTTCTTCACTGCGAATGTTTATTTATATGTAGTTCTTAACGCACAAGGAACATAAATATTTCCTTTCCTCCTTTTGTGGGATTGGCCGGTCGGGCTTTCTCGGATTTGCCCCCACAAACAGTTTTTGTCCCCGTCCTCCGTCCCTCTCTTCCCCGTCCCGCCTCTGCTCTGTTTACCGGCCATCTGAGTTAGTGGACTCCGCCAGTCAGTCGGAGCGATGTGATGTGATGTGATGTGATGGGCGGGGGCGGGGGTCGGGGCTCTTTGGCCCCGGCAGCCTGATGAGAGCGGCTTGTGAGTGATCACATGTAGAGAGAGAGAGAGAGAGAGAGAGAGAGAGAGAGAGAGAGAGAGAGAGAGAGAGAGAGAGAGAGAGAGAGA
>JARFNZ010119728.1:0-12472 GCA_031763405.1 Balanus nubilus | reverse complement strand
CCCACTTCCCCTCCCCCGCCACCTGTCAACAGTACACGATCCAGGATCCGGCATCCGTCATTTGTATTCCGTCATCGTGTCGGGTGTCGGTTTGTCATCGTGTCGGGTCTCGGTTTGTCATCGTGTCGGGTGTCGAAGTGTCCAAACAAAGCGGAAGGACACATGGCCGGCTGTCTTTTGATATCGGTCCTCGAGGCAGCGCTGTGACCCAGCAAGGTCAAAGTGCACGGATTCCGACTCCCGTCACAATGTCCCGGTTTGTGCGGAAATGACCTCTGCGGTCACCCAAGCGGGGAAGAGGCGTTTTCGAAGCCAAAACCGGATAAGGGGTGGTTTCGTTTCGAAGACAACAACGACGCGTGTGTCAAACGGGATGCTTACTCTTAGTCGTGACAAGTGACTCGTAACGATATTCCCCTGCGCCGCCCGATGCACACGATGAACATCGAACATGTTGAACTCTGGGGGCGTCAACGAGTGAAGATGACATCGACATGTCACCATTCTGACGTACGGAGCCTGGCGCCGCAATGTCCGCGGCGTGTGGCGGTGATGTGGTGATTGGTGTGCTGGTGGCGGGTGATTGGTGATGTCGCGGGGTCCGAGGTGTGTTCACATACACTTACCGGCAGAACTCGGGCCAATCAGCGACGGGACATGTGTCGTCGTTATTCAAAGCGAGTTCACAGAACCGAAGATGGGGTTACAAGGGGAGATACGGGTCGAGTGCAGGTGTAAAAAGGTGCGCAGTGATGGACGTTTGTGGAATTGGCCCGGAGTAAACAATGAACAGCATAAGAAACAGGACAATCACAGCAGCAGCAACAACTTGGTGCGTTTTCTGTGACTTGCCATTATCATTTATTTTATCGACGGAAACTTTAAAAATGTTGGTTGACTCCTCATCAAACATCGTGCTGGATAGGAAAACCGCGTCAGACTTAACGTGGTAATACAAATACCTAAACGCTAAACGTATTGGAGCACCAAAAACAGGTCAAAATATTTTCAGTGTAAGGATTTCATTCGGCCATCATGCCATAGCTTTATATGGTAAATGAAAGTAGCCAGAAAAAATATCCCCCATGCCAATGAATTTTAAACACACAGCCCGTCACTCCAGCGCTACCACAGCCGCATAGTTTGGTGAACTCTAGTCCCGGAATCACTTAATCGATAATTGCTAATTGAATTAAGCTGTTCTTTAATTAAAAAAAAAATTATTCCGTGATATTAAAGCAAATTTTATAGTTTGTCACCCTATCCGTCGATTATGTGGTCGACACGCTGACACCGTCACTCAATCAATCACTCATCACGCAGACAAATCTAATCCATCACCGGCAGCACACATAACTTATCATACGCAGCTCAGCTGATTCATCAATCCCAGCTCAGCTGGTCGATAACCCCCTCCCCCTTACCGGATCAGATTGACAGCTGCTTCCGTATGCCATCTGCCACTGTGGACAGCAATGGTGGAAGCCGGCTCCGAAGGCGGACAGGCAGACATATTTATTGCCCAACTGGATCATCACATTACTCGGCCCACCGCCACTAAGGCCTATATTCAGATGGATGATCGTCTCGATATCGCTCTTATTTGAATGGAAAATTGGGAAAATCGCGAAGCATGTGATGCTGGAGCGTTGGAACAGCTTTGATATTTGCGACTGTATCGTTAATCCTTTAGACTTTACATGTATGGTTTTCGGAAGCCGAATCTTGAAGCATGCCTCTGTCGTGTTGTGGAATTTATAAATATTTTTCAGAAGTGTGAGACGACCATAACATGCCACTCGTTGTATCTCGTTGTACCATAGAGTCTCGTTGTATCTTATCATACGTCCCCAGCATACATGAGACAGCATGCATCATATATGAGGCATATTTGTCACCCAATACGTGGCAATCGAACATTATATACAATATACATACAGGCCCCACGGCTGAATTCAACCATCAGACAGAATATATCAAGATAACTTCATAGGAAAGATAACTTCGGAATCTGTTTCAGCATCTGTCTAATCTAAATGTTTCAGATCCTCATATATTTCGGATATATTTTTTTCAAATCTCGTTAGCAGTTGGGTCTATGTAAGTCCAAAGTATTGGCAAATAAGTCGGAGAAAGAACATAAATACGACCGAAATTCGTTAGATCCATACGCGTGAACATCAAAGCCTGCCGCCAGGACATCAGATCCCATCATCAGCAACTGGTGGGATCCAGTATCATATCCAGCGGGTTAACACCTGATCAGATAGGCTCACCTGCAGCCAGGATCCATGAAGGACGGCAGTGATGGTGGTTTCAAGGCCACAGCAGATAGCCGACCTCGCGACGGACTGACTGCAATCCCGTCCCAGCACAAACCAACCCGCATGACAACGACCTTGTCTCGGCAGTGTTAGCCCGTCCATACTGTGCAATGAGACCACAAACACATCCAAACACAAACCCAATCAAAACACGACAACTCGTCCATCTACACGTCATCAACCACGTCCATAAAACAAGAGAGATGGTAAAATATTTGGTTCCAGTCCGTCTACATCACTCAAGACCCGTCCTCAATGCAAAAAAGACAGTCAAGTGCAAATCCTATTGCTCATCACTCCCAGACATAAATAAATCGTCGAATCTCTGCTACATCAATGTAGCTTGTAAATGCTAGCTATGAAAATCGCACGTTGGTGATATTTGCTTATCTAAAGTTTCCGAGGACCCATTTGACCCTTTTATGGCCCGCCTGTCCGAGTACCGCTAGTTTCGCCTCACGCAACAGACCCGTGAGCGAACGGCCTTACTGCCTGGACGCCTCGCAAGTGTCTAGTAGCGTGGTTCAGAACACTATCGCATATAAAACACAACAGCGGAGAAATAGCAGTCGTCGAACGAAGTTGGCGCGTCAGTTTGTCATGGCTGTAAGGTTTGGTGAGTCTCTGGGAATGGTTGCGTGCACGTTGCGTGAATGTAGTGAGTTGGAAGTAGTATCGGAATGTTGATTAATGATTCCATGATGACGGGAGGCATCCGAGTTGAGGTGTGTAAAAAATCATGCGCTGGCATGAGCCTTTTGTGGTATGATCAACGCATTTTTCAACGCAGTGAATTTATGACTCATTCGTAATCCACAAAGGTTTTATGAGAAAACAGACGTTTTAAACTACATAATTTCCTCTTGTTGGATGTGGAACGTGCAGTGAACTCAGCACACGCCTGGGTTGTCTCGATAAAAATCAGCCACACCTTGAATCAAACCTTCCTTTTCACCGGTACCAGTCCGTTCTCTAGTTCTTTCCTGTACGTCTGCCATCAGAAACCTGGACCTTAGGCTGCTCCGAAAACAATCAGATACCATCCCCCGATTTGTAAAACCGCATTTTCACAGAAGCTCAGTCACGTCGATGTCTAGCGTGCATCTATCCCAACCAGCACGCCTTTTTGATCCGGGCTCATTTCAGCTTATTTATGATACATGTGAGTCAAAAGCCCTCCCGCAAAGCGTAGATGGCTCTTTAGATAGCCGACAGGGGTGCGGCATCACCGCAGAGGGCTTTGACAGCTCACAAAGAGAGCGCCGACGATCCGCAGCCATGACACATGCTAAGTCGCATCTCATCCGCCGCAGGTCTGCTGGAAATGGGAAGTTGACGGCAAAGGAATTCGGTTGGTGTCGACGTAGCGATGATGCAATATAAATAGAAATGCTAAGCCACTCGTGTTTGTCTGTAGCAGGTGAATGTGAGTCTCCTCCCGTGTCCATCTGGCATTTATTAGGAATCTCAAGGACCTTGGCTAAGATCCCGGTATTTATGTATTCGTTCGGAGCTTATCGGCTTGGTACAAAGCAAACATGTTAATTGCGGTCTGGTATAACGGCGAGGTAGACAGCAGGCGAAACAAAGCGTCATCTTTACGAGCGAGTGCGAAGCGTGATGCAAGTCCTTCCGTGGTTGATATTGAAACGATGGGGAATTAATGGTACTCATGTTATCAGCTCAAATAAAAATATGTAATTACAAATGAACAAAAAATTAACTTTTATAAAACTCCATTGGCATGCGGCAAGGAATCCGACGTTTGAAACCAGCAGCATCGCATCAGAATTGATGTCGGGCAAGAAAGCAGGTGGCTGTCATATTTATCATGAAATAATCACGGAGTTTTATTAACGGTCAACGGGAGACTATCATCACTATTTGACGTGTGGAATCCGATGTAATTTCAACGGCTCCGGAGTCTCATTAGTGACATATAATACGTTTTACTATGCAGTGTTAGATCACATCTAGTCGTCAAGTGTCACACAAAGGGAGTATCACCATGTTTTACTATGTGACAAGGGTTTGGTATTACACCCTCCTGCCAAATGGATTTACATTGCATTGCACATTTTCAATGGTAGATAATGTGAACTTGCGCTAATTAGGAATGTTACGCAGGAAAACATTCGATATAGTGATGCCCGATCCTAAGTCCCTTTAACTGGTCGTCTAACCCCTTAACAACGAAGCAAATAAACGATAAGAAGAGAAGCAAACGATTAGAAAACTACTTTGCCTCATGCATGCTAAAGGTCATTATCGTAAATAAGCCCAACAAATAATTAATTATTCAAATGTTGGTGAGTGGCAATCAAATTATATCATACATTACATCTTTTTCCAGCGAGCGATTTACAACACCTAAAGGAGGAAAAAATCGCTTTTAATAGCAAACATGTCATTTATTAAGCTAGAATGAACGTTTATGTATGGTTATGAACGTAGAATGAACATTTATTTAATTGCAAACATGTCATATATTTTGTTAGAATGAACGTGTATGACGGATGTCAAAACATTACATGTTTTGCATAATCCCAATGGTCATTGGCACGACAAAATCACCTAGATAGCGTTTTAAGCCTTACATAACTAGCTGCACCAAACGACAAAGAGGAAAAAAATTAAATAAGGTAAATCAAGAGAGTTGCCTTTGCAGAAAGTTACTTGTACACATTCATATTTAAATAAATAATATCGTTGACAAATTTAGTTGGTTGTTTTAATATGGGATTCCCTGTAAGTACACTCAGCATCTCATGAAACTTCTTTTTTCTGTTTTACGTGACAAAGAACAGATGCATGTTTTAGTGTTTAAGGCACAAATAAAGACTTACCAATCAAGATGTGTAAAACGGTTTACTACATAACATCTTTTTTGAGTGGTCTTAATTGTTGTCTTCGCTTGTCATTGGGGTAATGCCCGTTGGTGATAAATGAATAAATTAAATGAGATGAAACAACGTTTCTTTACATTTTTACGGTGAATTAAATGAACGGTAACATAATATAACAAAGCAATACAATTCACACATTATTGTTTCAGGCTTTTAGACCTTATGTCAAACTTGTATGCACATATACCGATCATCATCCATAAATAACATGAAGAAATAAACTGGAAGTAGGTTAAAATAGCTATTGTGCTACCTATACCATATCCTATTCCCATCTACTGAACGAATTACTGTCACACTTATTTCCACGAGTACACAAACAGGAAAACAACAACATTTCACTCAAGTTCCCACGGATATCAGTATGATCATGTGCCATTTCCCTCAATAACTGTCTATTCGTGACCTCTGCACGGCGCGCTCCACCGAGCTATCAATTTAGCCACGCCAACCCCCTGTCAATTCTGATGACCTCAGATGCCGTCTAAGGCTTGTCGCAGGCGCTGTGATCTTTATCTTCAACACAGCTGCTACCAACTTGTGTCAAAGTCGTCGCAATCTTCCTCAGAGTGTAATAAATGCGTGACATACAGTAGCGTAAAAGTCCTGTCATCAATGCGGAATGCGGACGCTACTCACTAACGCTTGCTTTGCGTGACAGATATGTCCTCTATTTATTACGAAGGTCTATAGGTGTACTCGAGTACACATGTCAGCCAATGCATGCCGAACGGTAAATTGGGCTCCCTTAGCGTTTGTAATTACCACGTGTAGTGCGTGATGTGCGATGTATGTACGTTATGGGCTATATGAATAGGCTCAGGCTCATATAGAAATCGCCCAACGAATTCATTAAATATTGGCTTACCGGCGAGGAGAATTTTTTTTTTAGATAGAGCTTATACGGCCATGCATAAGTATTGTGCGCTTCCCGACTCGAATGGGGAAGCTCTTGACACCGGTTTATGCCAAACTAAATTGCGTGCAGCATGTAGGTATATAATCTTGCTTCTCTGTCACGGAAATATGACCCCGGTAGCAGATCTGTATCAGTAGTCAGGACCAGAAGCCCTTCCCTTCCACCGTCACTGACCGCTACCGTCCCAATCCCCCCCCCCCCCTCCGACCCCACCGCGATGACGTCACAGGTGGTGACGAGTGGGGACCAGCTGGCGGCCCTGGAGCCGACGGAGGGGAGGGGAGGGGAGGGGAGCGCTCCCCTTCCCTCCCCGGCACGGTCTCCTCAGCAAAACACACAGACGGGGCGCGGCGAGCGTGGGCCCGGCTGCCCCGCCGGCTGGCTGGCTGGCTTGGACTGGAGATGGTAGTGTTGAGAGAGCGGCGAAGGGAGTGGAAAGAGGGGAGGGAGAGAGCAGAGAGAGAGAGAGAGAGGAGAGAGAGGAAAGTGGACGCCGCTGCCGCCGCCGCCGCCGCCGTCACCGCTGCCAGATTGAGCTGTGACCGCCACCTGGAGTTTCCCACAGTGTTTGATCAATGACCGGCCGTACGTCGGCATCCTTTGTAGTCCAGCTCGGGTGCCGGGGATGGCTTGTTTGGGCATGGAAAGGCAATTTACAACACAAGCTGCCCTCTGAAAAATGGCAGAGTGATTTAGTGATGAAATACTGTGACAGGGAGCTCTGTTCCACGAGTATACAGTTTGTCGTGACAGTGATTACGGGAAAGCAAGGCAAGGTCAGGTTCTGGTAAAATGATGGTTCAGGGAATCATCCACGTGACTAGATTAACGGAGGACTACTTGGCATTTCGCTGATCTTCTTAGCATAGCTGGGTAATGAAACGGAATTAAGATTTGGCGATCTGGTGGTTCGGTTGGGTAGAAATTTACGGTAGACAACGGGGATCAGACCAAGGAACCGACACTTAAAACCACCTGCATATCAAATTAGATAAACTATAAGATAATTGCTTATTTCGGAATCCGGCGTCTCCTTCTCTCTAGTCTCCCCTCTACCTGTATTTTTGTGTATTCTTTCTTTTATCCCTGATTCATGGCGACCTACGTTCACCGCCCCCGTTAGCCAAGGCCTCGGACAAGCGAGACAATCAACGTCATACGTGAAAATTGGGCTTCGGTACCCCCCCCCCCCCCCCTGCCCCCAGCTAGCGTGACGATTAAAGCCACCCTAGCGTCACCACGTGACAACGCTGGCGTCCCCCTTCCATACAATACCATCCAGGGGCCTTGCTATTGAAAGTGAGGTGAAAATATGCCATTATCACGAAATAAAAAGGTTAATACCTACATTGACAAGCGTATCTCTTCTGAGATTAGACTAAGGTGTCGGCATTTTTGCGAAAATAATTGAACACCTGCGGTAGACATAAGAACCATTTCTCAGAAACATCATCCTCTCTAATGGATTAATATAAACATCACTTACGAAATTTTGGAGATAAGTTTCAGTCGCGTTACGCAGGTCCCCCCAGCGCTTGGTTCAACGTCTCTGCCAGAATGGCACCCGCCGACTCCTGTCTAGAGTCGGTGGCTAAGGGGTGGCTGGACAGACCCAAGGCACAGCCGTCCCGTCGTGTGCTGTCTCTACCTTATTCTGACGCTTCATCCCTCCTGATCCTGAGCAGTCATTATCCAAGGGGATGCCCGTCGTTCCCTCCCACGCCCGGTACACGACCACGGCCGCTGCCGGCCGGCCAGCCCATAATCCTCCCGAGGCGTCTGCGCTGCCAGCGCCGCCAGGCGGGGCTCGGAGGAACTAATGTCTCGTCACGCCACCACCGCCTCCGCAGCGGGCGGAATCATGACAGAAGCATGGCTCCTCCCAATCAAATAACTCCCACCCGTCACCTCACCGCCCATAATGTGGAGATGGGGGGGGGGGGGGCCGCCCCGGGAGGGGAGGGCGGAGGGCGGACAGAGATGAAGGGTGGAGTTGCCGCCCCTGGACGGTCCCTGGTGCCGCCCCTGCCCCCAGGGGCCAGGCAGCTGGCTGAGAAAGCTTCGGTCATTTCCACTGATGGGATGGTTAGCCGTCAATCCTCTGTCCACCTGGCTAAATCCCCTGTTGGTGTCAACAAGTCGCGCCAGGGGAGCAAACAGCGCTGCTGCAAAGCTGCTCTTAATACCAGTGTAGCGTTTGGGACACAGCAGCGACAACTTTGGATGTTGTCAGGGATTTTGTCGGGGCCAAGTCGGAACATCTCAAGATGTTATCGGGACATCCTGGAGGATTAAATCGCGGACCTTTCGTGGAAATCCTCGTGCAGTAACGTCATGGATCTCCTTTCCAAGAACCTCCAATATCCCTTCCATACATACGGCAAACACTCTGCAGAACTCTTTCCAGGGAACTAGCTTACCCCACCCTTCTTACACAACCGCGCATTTCAGCGACATCCTGCACATCTACAGCCATACGCCCGCAGTCGATACCCGATCCCGGTATCTCTCGCTCCCATCTTCGAACACGGCATCAGACCGTGTCAGCCATCTGCGCCGTCCGCAGCGTCACGAAGCCCGCACCGGAGTCACATTTACATACCGGATCGGCGTCTGCAGCGGACCCGGGCGCCAGAAAGCGGACCACTCCGGCCGCCGCAATGCGCCATATTCGTCTCACAGGCGCCGTATTTGGCACCGGGGACGTCTGGCATCTGGCAGCTCCATCTGGCATCGCTGTCTGTTGTCGGTAGTCTGGTACAGGGGTGAGGACCGAGGGGCGACGGGTCTCTGGTCTACTGCGCAAATCGCAGACAGCACGACGTCTGCTCAGGTGAACAACAGAGGTCATGGGGGCGGACGGGTTCGAGCGGTCATAACAGAGTGCTGTAGAGATGTATCGATACCATTATGAGATATGTGGCTCTGTACCGGGTCCTGTTCGGGGCTTCACAGCGCTGCTGTGAGGCTGTTCAGTGCTTATTTTCTCATATGAGCTGTTCAGGAGGATGTTCGGGAAGTTTCCGATACGTACATAGCATCGTTAGGGTGCTCACATTACTGTTCAACCATTGAAAGCGCATTTCAAAGTTTCATACCCAAATTTCAATAGCGCCTTTTTATGTCCAGACCTCTGTTCCAGACAGCAGATCTATTCAGGGACTGTTCAGTTGTTCAAACAGGGTGAAGTGTTGCCGTTGTGAGAACAGGGCACTGGTCAATCACTCGGGCTCAGCAGTCCCTCCCTCGGGCTCAGCAGTCCCTCCCTCAGGCTCAGCAGTCCCACCCTCGGGCTCAGCAGTCCCTCTCTCTGGCTCAGCAGTCCCTCCCTCGGGCTCAGCAGTCCCTCCCTCGGGCTCAGCAGTCCTCCCTCGGATGACCGGCTGAGTGAGCACACGGAGAGCTGGAGATGTTCTGAATAAATATCAGATGCTCCGAGCGTTCGGCGTTGTGTTCTGATCCGGCTGCCGATAAGGACATGCTGATGCGGGGCGCCAGGCAGGTATCACGATATGCACTCGCATATGGAAGTCAGCGAACAGATGTGTGGAGAAAGGGAAACACTCAACTTGAAGGCACAACCAGCTTGTAGGCGTCTGACGGTATATAACTATATAGACCAAGGTCATGTGAACGTATACAGAGGCAAGGCGTTCTTTAAAGGAGTGTGACTTTCATTTTTATCGCCAAAATATTTTTCCTACAATAAGTAGCCATTGTTTTCACGTTTGAATTAAATAAAATTCATAGGTAAGCCTCAAATAATTGAATTTTCGCTTTAATTGTTTCGGCTTATTTCGGTATAGAAGCAGTTATGGCGAAGGCAAACAGACGAAAAAAGAAGTAATGTAATAAGGCGCAAGTAAGACATTTTATGACAGTGATGACGATAGGAAACTGCCATCAAACAGTCGAAGCAGCATCGATGTGCTGTTT
Organism: Balanus nubilus; assembly: GCA_031763405.1. Lineage (NCBI taxonomy): Eukaryota > Metazoa > Arthropoda > Thecostraca > Balanomorpha > Balanidae > Balanus > Balanus nubilus. The sequence goes on along the minus strand of JARFNZ010119728.1, from coordinate 2,387 downwards.
GAATGCTGCTATCAGCGCTCACGAGCTGTTTTGTCGGATTGGCTTACGCTATCGGTACGTTGGCTAGTTTGCATCGAATTCTGGTGGTGAAATCAGGCTGGGGGAAAACCGCTAACTTTTGTGCTCCGTGCCTATGCTGGGGCAAACGTAATGTTTCAGCAACTAGGGTTTTACTGGAGAAATGCAAGCATGACCTGATTCATAAAAATATGTCTCATGCCGAGCTGTGTCCATAACTCCATATCGTGAATGTCAGTAGACACACTACCTTTAAAAGTGAAGTCAGTATTGAACGAAGGGTCCAACACCAGTCAGGCCCGAATCCGACAGACTATAGACTATAAAAGACCACTAGGCCAAACAGACTGTCCACTTCCAGCCTTGTTCCTCGGACTAAGTGACCGTCTCAACAGCAGACCAGTGTGACCGAGTGGTCAGACCGCTCCTGTCCGTCCATGTCCCCGTCCCCCGCCCCTCTGGGTCTGACGGGAGTGTTGCGGTGATCGATACTGTTTACTGCGGCGGCGGGGAGAGGGGGGGGGGGTGGAGAGAGGGGGACAGAGGGTGCAGCGGCAGCCACTGATGGCTCATAGTGGCTCATGGTCACTGGCCACTGTGGCCAGGTCACGACGCCGAGCTAACGATAAGCACGGCAGCACGGAACGGCACAGGAACGGCATACGTTGACGTAGGCATGGCATAGGAGCGGCACGGAGCGGCATAGGAGAGGCATGGAACTGCACGGAAGTGGCACGAGAACAGCATGGGAACAGCGCGGCACGGCACGGAGCCTGGCGCGGCACGACGCGGAGCGGAGCGATAACGGCATCAGAATGGCACAGGCAAAAAGTATGGGCCAATTAAATTTTTAGAAGTAAGTACCTACCTACTGGTGGATAACGATCTAATAGCGGGCTAGCCCGTAGCCCGCTAACCCGTAGGCCGTAACAATTATCTGAGTAGGTTCAATAGGTGTACACTGTACATATAATTAATTTCAACTTAATCATCGTTCAGCGCCAACAAAACTGATGCAACTGCAACTTTCGTTGATGCATAGTTGAAAGCCGCATCCCTATTCAGATTTACCGGCATCATTGTCGCAAGCTGACGACACATAACACAGCCTTGACATTGACCTTAACTTCACTCACTCATTCGTTCTTCCAAAAAGTCTTTATCACGTTTCTCAATATTTAATTTAGCTCCTTACCACCGAGACCCTGTGGTAATTTGTCTGACTGATGTCCAGCATACATGCGCGGGGTGCCCCTGTGCCCGTATGTAATCATTACGGACAGGAGCACTGCGCAGGTGCTCTGGCCAGCACGGGTACCCGAAGGCCGCCTTCAAAGGCCGGGAATCAGGAGCGCCCGGCGCCGCACGCCCCTGCCATCTAGCGGACAGGGCGGGAAGCTCGTGACGACAGATTCGGCTCCGCTCTCGCAGCAGAGAGGCGTAGTGACTAGTGTGCGCCTTAGAGTTCGCAATTTGCTGACACATTCGGCTTCTGCCATGCAGGTAATTGGCATTCAGAAGCACAGAGTTTTCAGGCTGTCCTGTGTCATAGGTAGGTATAGGAGTAAATTGGTCCCGAGTTAGGTGATTGACTGCAAGCACCGAGTCCGGTCACACAGCATTGCGCCATCGACCCATGGTCTGAAGTAATAATGGCGACCGAATTGAACTAACTTCAGGTCCCGTGGGACACATCTGACCCGTGACCACTGACCTGGGTCACAGGAACCGACCTAACAAAGGTCACAGGTCACAGGAACCGACCCCAGGTCACGGGGACTGACCTGGCCTCTCTAGAAGCACGACCGACTCGACCTGACCCTGACCCCGGGTCGCGAGGACTGACCTGGCCTCTCTAGAAGCACGACCGCGCTGGACGGGAAGTATCCGGCGCGGGGGGAGGTGCAGTAGCTGGTGCTCTGGATGATAACGCCTCGCCAGCGGCCGGTAGCACTCTGCTCCAAAACCTGACAACGCAGAGATACCGCTTCCGTCAGAGGGCATAGAGCGAGAGACGACTCAGTTACATCAACCTCAGTCACCATGTTGGTAGCTTACAATGCTGACTCCGTGAGACACACAGCACAGACTAGCAACACACAATAGCCAACTCGGTCGTAGAAGCAACGCTGTGATTAAACTGGTGTTGACAATGAACGCGCGCTGAATGGTTATTGAATGACTCTGAATGGGAACTAGCAAAGACCGGTCAATGGGCTGGCAACGCGGACAGACTTGAGACCACCAATTCACTAACGTTGCCTCGGTCAGATAGCGGTTACCTGACGAGTGGCGACACACACACACACACACACACACACACACACACACACACACACACACACACACACACACACACACACACACAC
>JARFNZ010119695.1:0-12475 GCA_031763405.1 Balanus nubilus | reverse complement strand
GCACTTTGACCTGACCTGGTGACCTGACCTGACATGACCCAAGGTCAAAATTTTCACACAAAGTTTGTAATTGAATTCTAGGCAGGTACTGAAAAACATGAGGGGGGGGGCATATTTGGCCCCCTTCCAGAGTGCGTGTTAATACATGTAAGGGACACTTCTGTGAATTAAAACCATTACAATTTATGTTCATAGATCAATGCCGAATGTTGTTTGGAGAAGGAAAGTTATAAATACTTACCTACCGTTTTCAATGTTTAATTCCAGTCACTTCTCTCTTTCTCATGCCTAAATTGGCCGTTGCAATCGCATAAAATCATCCCCAATTATTTTGTATTTAATCTGAAATATCCAAACAAGTAACAAAAGACAGCAAACGGCGTTTCCACAATCTTTATATGGCAGCTCGGCAGGCTTTTTACTGTGAAGGAAATGTGGTTTGGTACCACATTCTCTCTGTGCTGACGATGCTGCGGAAAAATCCTGGCAGCAGCGTCAGCCGGCGCGTGACGTCACAGTCACGTGACTTTGTGGTCACGTTACTTGAATACTGGGCGGTGATTGGTGCTGACGATGGCCCGAACGGCGCGAATATAAATGAAGAACAGGTACACAAAAAATGGCGACAATTACAACAATAAAGCAATTGGAAACATAACGCGATAAATTGGCGTTGTGCGAATCAAATGGGGCGAAGTCATCCGGCAGTGGCCCATCTTACGCCGTTTTTTTTTGTTTTAGCCCGAAACGTGTTCCGGTTTCTGCGGTGTCGAATTACTCCGATATCTTTTAGCCCTAGGTCAAACTCATCCAAATGAAAATCAGAGCTGAAACACGAAACTGTCCTTCAGACGCATTTGTTGGTAGATTCCGGATGTCAATACAAATATGGGACGTCAACCCTTAGCTAGTCCCCTTTACCCCACTTTCCCTAATATATTGCGCATATGTTGATCTAGGTACCTCAACAGCTTAGGAGCACTACGGGCCTGCACTGGTAGATACTGCCTCCCATTTTCTGTGCTTGTGGTTGCCTCTGTAAAAATATGTGCACTCGCTAGTTTTCAGGAACGTCGATGATTCAGGAGCGTCGATGCAAATTCTAAGCGCGAGGTCCAGCCAGGCTTATAGGGGAACCAGCAAGGGGCGACGCCATAGGGATAATGTTAAAACACTGCGAAACATGGGGGTGCCGGAGAGGTATCGAGTGAACCTTGGGGGGCCCGGTCCCCCAGGCGGCGACGCCCTTATTAGCATTTATTATATAGGTTGATGGATAAATATATTTGATGCATGTATTGTACCAAAGACGACAAAAGAAGCAAGCCCTGCTAGACCGATTTTGTTCAAGTTCTGATAATCAAACACGCATAATTCAGTTCCAGGAGAAGCCACTAACTTTCAAAAGGTTAGGCCCAACGGTTTGGTAGTGGCAACTAGGAAGCGAAAACCCTCTGGGGGGGGGGGGGGGGCCATTGCCCCCGCAGGGAATGGAGTTAAGGTTTCTGATCTCTGTTGAAAGGTCAAATGGTCACAAAAGGTCATCTGAGGTCACTGAATTCGGTCAACCTGTTGAATCATGATTTTGTTAGAACTCATAGTTGTGTAAAAGTATGTGGAATTAAAAAATTAGCGCTTCAAAATGCACTAGGAGACACCGGATATCTTCTGAGGTCATCTGAGACCATCAGAGGTCAGTGACCTCGTTTGACCTCTTGACAACTGCTTGATAGTCCCTGAGAAACAGAGCATAGGCCACGGGTCAGTGGGGATCACATTTGTGAAAATTTCAGAGTAGACATACAATTGTTGAGGAGTAGGTTACGGGAATTTTCGTTGCATGCAATCATTTTCTTATTTCTTTGAGTTATTTACAAAAGCCGTGGAAATCCATTGACACTGGCAAGGTTGAAACCAACGTCATCCAACCTAAGAATGTTTCCGATGCCTTCTACTCCGCTGCCCAGGATGGTCTTTCATCTTGCCCTGGCGAGAATCTATCGAGACAGCTTCTAAATTGCCGACAGAATAGAGTATTCTCCTGGGTGAGGTTCCGCCAATTGGAGCGCCTTCATTGGTAGCCTGGGGCGACCAATAGGCCATGAAGGGTCATTTCGCCTGTTCCGGGGCTCCCAGACCGGATCAGATCGAACCTGTGTTATAGCACGGTCAAGTCGGTAATCGCAGGGTCAAATCGATAACCCGGTGGGGTTAGGTCTGTGACCCAGGGTGAAATCAGCAACTTAGTTATTAGATCAGTAACCCTGAAGATAAATCGGTAACCCCAGGAGTATGTCTGTGGTCCAAGGTCAACTCAGTAACCTTATTATTAGATCGTTAACCCCAGGGTCAGATCGGTAACCTAAAGGTCAGGTTTGTGACCTCAGAGTCAGTTCTTTGACCTCAAGGCGTGGTCCGTGACTGCAAAGTATAAGGTGAGTGACCTCGGGGAAGGCTTACAACCTCAGGATCAAGCCTGTGAACAAAGGTTCAGACCTGTAGCTTTAGGGTCAACAATACAGCGTCGGTGTGAGATCAGTCACGCCGGGCTTGGGTCGACGACCCTTTGGGGTTAGACCGGTGCGTGACTGCGAGGCCGGCACGCGCCAGGTCATTGCCCTTTAACAAGGTAGTGCCCTTCCAACTGTTGGTCCGTTCCTGTTAGGGAAATCAATGATCTAACTTACATTTACTAAATATGATACTAAACTTATACATCAACTTCACTGTCACCAAGGCAAACAGAGCACTGGGTGTATCGTGAAATTCCAACAGACTGGATGTGCCCGCGGGGCCTTGAAATATGAGCCAATTTTAGCAGCATACTTTGGCAACTTACATACAATGCTCGAATACGGATGTGTGATGTGGGGAGGCGCAGCAGCAACACATCTTGACCGTCCAGACCGTGTCCAACACGAGTTTCCCATCTGGCTCGAGTCCCAAGCCCATTCACCTCACCGCTCACCCTCACTCTCATATTCAGATAATCTCTTCAGATAATTCAGATATTCAGATCACTCTCACTAACTTAAGTCTTTGCCAAAGTCATTGCCTCACTTGCTCATAGAAGAGTGCAGTATGACGTACTGTTTGTGTGCACAATTTTCTCAGGACGGATCGCCTCATCCTTCCTTCTCCTAAGCTTTTCCTTGCAAACATCGATACTGCAAACCTGTGCAACATCGTACACAATCATGCACGTTCCATTCACCAGAGTGGAAACTGTCAAACGCGGCTGTTTGCGAGGGCGTCCTGAAACACCAACCTTTTCCTGTCTGCCCGCCCCGCATCGGATATTTTCAACAAGTCTTTATGGGCTATTAGAAGACAGGTGAAGTCGCATGTGAAGAGTTTGATTGTCTAGGCTGCACAACACTAGCGATTCGAGCTTGGGTTGCGCGTATGTGGGTGGGGGGTGGGAGTATGGGTGGGGGGGGGGGGGGGATGTGTCATGTAAGTGTGTGATGTATTGAACTTGCTAGTTCCTTAGTTGTTTTCGTCGTTTTACTGCGACTTTTGTCTCGCTTACCATTTTTATGTTTTTATTTTTTACAACTCTTATCTTAAACATTATCAATATTATAGCATGCTTGTGGTCTGCTGTCACCCATATTTATTATGATATTCATCTTTGCCGTTTATTGAACTTTTGTTCTATTTTAATGTCATTGTTATATTATCAGCTTTATCTTATATTTGTATGAAATGTTTGTAGGTGTGTTGTTATATAATGTATATGTCGTTGCGTATTTTATCTTTCGACTTGAGCTGTTATTGGGTGAATCCCTGTTGCCCATTAAAGTAAAGTAAATCATTAAATACATAAATACATACATAAAACTGCTTCTCTAGCGTCCCGCTACCAGCAGCAGACATGCTGTGTGAAGTTTGATTTGAGTGAGTCTGACAGTCCAAAGCCTACGAAATGTCACAGAACTTAAATACACCGTGGCTGTGCGTGAAATCGTGTCAAACTTGTGTAGTATGTTTCGCAGAACTTCGTGAGAATGAACGTTATGGAGCTGGTGTCTGTCACATTCAAAACAGGAGCAGGTGTCGGTGAGAGTTAACCATATGTAATTTTGGCATAGAATAAAGGTGATGCGTTCTGAAATGCCCACACAGACGTCAGTGAGCGTTAAGTCATTGGAACATTTATTTTCCTCACTAACAGAGTACCAATATTCGAACCACTTCGAATAACAAATAATAAATTCAAATAGCGATGGACCTACTTCACGCGACAATATAATGGCACACATTCTCCATGTCTGAACTTAACTACCATTCTCACTGCGTTATTGTTTGTACTGATAGCGCAGAAACTGCTGTGCTGTAGGCACCTCAATCGGCCGATGTCTGGCCCGTCTCGTCCAATTACACGCAGATCAACTGTCTGATACCGAAACAGCTAGTATTGTCTGTCTGGTCGTCGTCAATGTCCGGTCTCAGCCGGCCCCGAAAAATTGGGTGTTCTTCTCTTCCTGTTTTGAGACGTTGCTAGAACGTGAACAAGAAAATGGTCACATGCATAAAAGAAGTTTGATAGTAAATATTTGCATAAATACGATTAAATTAACATCATAAAACTAGCTTTGGCATTTTCGATATCCTCGCAGGGTCAGTGCAGAAAAGGTTAAAGAGAAATAGACCACCATGAAAGCATCATTGACAATTGACAGTTGAGTATATTCTGAGCTGAAAACTACTATTATGACGCTGGTTTTGACAGCAGATTTACCTGGGAGGAATCAGCAAGCTTCTGTATTGTATGACGCAAGCCGTTACTAGTTCTCAAGGCCGGCTTCGCTCACTGCAGCCACATAAAACATGTTATAGAGCTGCTGATGTAGAGTTTTGGGCTACATGACCGCCAGTTATGTGGGGTCTGTGTACAACCTACAATTCTACTATCTCAGTTAAAGAAGCGTTTAAGGTGACTATGCTCTTTAATTTAGAACACCAATATAAATATATATATATAGGATTGTTTTTTATTTGTACTGTCTTTGAATGCCTCTGGCACCGTTATCACTACATACAGGCCCGTCTAGCATAAATATCCGAATAATTTTCATCGATGAAGGCGATTCATATATGTACGACCTTTCGTTACAAAGAAACGCTGATTGTAGGTCAGTAAAATCCAGCAGCGAGGACATTAAATCAAGGGCTATATTTGAATCACGCAACGTCGTTGTGATGGCATTTCAATACGCGAAGAATCCGGAAATGTGGGAGGCGCTATTGTGAGATTCGACCGCTATTCGAAAAACGTTACGCAAACCGTTCCTCTAAAACCCAGATTCCTCTAAAACACGCTTTTTTGTCTATCTAATGAACAAGTTTATCACCGATGTTAAACAGTGTGAAGTTGGAAATTTTAAGAAAATATTAATTGCTCCGTTAGTGGGAGATAATGATCTCTTTATTTTTTTAAAGAGTTTCTTTAATTCCCGGTATGACATAACAATAATGAAATATACGTATACGAATTAAAGAAAACGTTACAAAAAATAAGAAGCTTGAAGTTAAAAAAAGCAAACGAGTATTTGTTCAATTTTACGGTATCGTCCGTTCGGCTTTAGCCTATCTGTACAGCTACTGTTTTGGAATGAGAATAACTTGAGCTTTTGATACATTTACGGTCGATACCAACCGGACCGCCTATAATACATATACCGTGATATAGAAGTTGGAAGTCACAAACTTCACAAGCGCATCAAGGAAGCTAACAAGGGTGGAGGATCATTTCAGAAGTTGGTGTGGCCAGAGGGTATTCCAACGCACTTTGCCTGTGGCCTGTCAATGCATTTGCACTACAACATAGTGAAATGTTGGTGTGGCCTTGCCAAAGTTGGTGTGGCATTCGCCATACCTGCCATACCACGTTCTCCACCCATGATTGTAGGTACCCATAATAAGAGTTCATTCTGATGATAATCCTAACTTTGATTCACACATTCCAGACCCGTACGAAGAACCACGAGGATGCCACGAGATATCGACCGCAAACTTGTAATACCTTATCACGCATCAATTTAATGTCTTCATTTTGGTCAAAAATCGACGAATATTTGAATGGTCGTAGAACACTGCGTTTATAAGAAAATTGCAAATAAAACCCGTCAAAAGACGGGAAATTTCATTCTCTACAATATGGCTATCTCGGATTTTAAAAACTTTGAGTTCTTGACCCAAAAAAAAATTAAAAAACTTTTGGGGAAAAAATTCATATAAAATACAAAATTGAGAATAAAAAACGGAATTATGTAAGAGAAGTACCTCTAGTCTATCTGCATAACAACTTTCAAAGCAATATCTTTATTTTTGACCCCAGATGACTCCAATATGTAGGTATACCTTTTGATGACGTCATTTTTGTGTTTTTGACATGTTTTGACATCGTACGCAAAAACAGATCACACCATCGGAATCCTAAGACAAAACTCTATCAGAAACAAGTGTTTAAAATAAAAAGCAAAGTTTCAAAATTTTACCTTTAACCTTCTTTCACAAGACCTTGAGGTCAAATGCATTTGAATGTTTTTGACATGTCAAAAACATTGTTACCATTGAATTATACGTCTGATATTAACCATATAACATGCGTCACACGATTTCCATATAACTTTTGCATATGGTGACCTTTCGTGACCTCTGCTTGACCTTGACCTGTACTTTATATGAGAGTTATACTCCAGCAGTACCTTCCCCTCTTAATTGGAAGTATTTAGGCTGAGTTTAGTCGCGCTGCTATTGATAGTTTTGTCTCTACAGCCAGTAACCCGAAAATACGTGGTTTTGACCTTAGACCTGACCTTGGCCTTTGACCTTGACATTTTAATACAATTTTAAGCATGCTTTAGAATCTTCTCATTGAGAGCTTTCGATCACCGCCTCGCGCGTCTCGCTACGGCTATTGGTTCGGGAGTTAGACAAGGGGGCGGGGGCAGAATCTGCCCCCCACCCCCCGTGTTCGGCTGAATCCCAGCGGGGCGCGGGTCAACGCAGAGAGGAGGCAAGCAGGGTAATTAACACCTCCCCTCCCCTCCCATCCTCAAACATCCGTCTGGTGACCTGGAATCGGCATCCTTCTTCCGGCCTCCGGCATGATTTTCATGTCCGAAAACTGAGTAAGGTGATCTCTAAATTGGAGTGATTTAAAACTTCTCGATACAAGTTTGTCTCAAGGCGTTTTGAGCCATATCCATTGCGAATTATTTAGGTCAAATTCAAAATTTGACCGAAGGTCAAGGTTTCCGGCACGAAGTAGCACTGGCCTCGGAGGTTCATGAGTGAGCATGGGTAAGCTCATACTTAAAAAACTACCCCTCCCTCTTCAATCGAATGCATCCGGATGCTCCATAAGGCGAAAATTGTATTGGCATCGATGAAACCTTCGCCCTTACGAGCAAGCTACTATTGAGTCAGCTGAGCTGTCTGAGTCAGCTGAGCTGTCTGATATTTACACATGCGTAACTCGGGCATTTAAACACGCAGAGTTAGGTAGGTACGTACTAAATAACTCCGATCAATCATCAACCCCTCCTCTTTTATTTGGGTCCAGCCGACTTCCTTCCGCTCCGATTTGCGAGCCCAGGAAACGCGGGCGTAAGACAAGTGCGGACTGGCTGATCCAGAACGGCTGCTTCGGACGGCTCTTGAGCCGAGACAGGAGATGGAGACAGGAGATGGAGACAGGAGATGGAGACAGGAGATGGAGACAGGAGATGGAGACAGGAGATGGAGACAGGAGTCGAGACGGGAGATGGACAGGAGACGGAGACAGAAGACACGCGAGACAACACGGAGACACGGTTGGAGACTGACATGACAGGCGAGACGCTTTGGACAGTCAGAGACGGATATCAAATGGGAGAAATGGGATGCGGTAGACGAGAGGCTTAAGCATCCGGGGAAAAACAAAACGATGACGAGAAACGATGAAACACGAAATACAAGACTGAAACATGACATAAAAGAGCTGTCATGTCTCGTGCGACATATAAGATGGAAACCGCCAAGGGAGACTGAAGGAGATGACTTACGGAGACGTGCGGGCTCTGAGACTCTTCAGGTTTGAAGTGTTGATTAAAAAAGCATGCGAATATAGGACTAACCCCTTGTGCAGATGAAAACCATAGCAACGAACAGAAATACATATATCAACATACATAGGCTAACATAAATTCGTCAAAATTAACGATCGTAGCCGATTTACCGACAAGATAATTTGTCAACAAGACACCTGGCAACGATTTCATCGGAATTTGCCACAGCTTTCCAGTTTCGGAGCATTTTACAGGAAAACTCGTGATGCGAAGCGCCGGGCCGTCGGCGTCGCTCACCTCGTGTTCAAGGTCAAGACAGAAGTCGTTTGAAGTTCAATGACAATTGAATGGGTCGCCATCATTCAGCGCCGACAAAGCGAAAACAAGCACCGCAAGGTCAGCAGATCAAGATGAGCCACGCAGCCGAACGCAGGCTCCAAAAGTGTACTCATAATCGTAGCTGCACTTGTCACCACAGAACGTACAACCGGATTCAGTGCTCAATACACCGACTGGTTTTAGCCACCCACCTGTGACGAAGCCCGCTTCGACAAATCCTCAGGAGCGCCACAGGCACGTCAGGAAACTAGTCTCACACATCGCTACCGCAGTTTTTGCACAATTATCTCAAACAAACACACTGCTATCAGCGCGGTACCTCGCACACCCCACCGTTCAAACCGGCTCCACACTGCGAACTCGCGGGACAAGCGAACCGGCCGGCGCCGAGCTCTGACGCGACACGGCCGCTGGCGGCGAGTCAGCTGGGCGGTCATCGGAGCCGGCCCTGCATGGTGCTGACATCTGGTGGTAAAAGGTATAATGATAGCTTATAAACTCGCCCCTAGGTAATGTAGCGTACGGCATTTCGGAAACGCGTTGCCATAGTCCGCAAAAGTTAAACGAATACAACTTGAAGATGATAGAGGCTCGATATCTCCATGCCTACCTAAAACCCGATTAGGTCTAGCAAGGGTCCTTCCTACTGAGCACGGGTCCTATCAGGTAGACCGGTGATCTTCCAAAAGGTGCGGACGGGATAATTTCCGCATCTTATCTTCCCAGGCCGGCGTGGAGGTCTTTGAGACCTATTCAGAAGCAGCGAAGCCTCGAGCCAAAAGCCTGGTTCAGATCGGTAAACACATCGGTTCAGATCAGCTAAGGGCCCTCTCAGGCCGGGTGAGGCAGTAGGACCTCTCAGGCCAACCGAGGCTCCTCTTCAGCCTAACAAAGAAGGGCCTCTCAGACAAACATTAGGGCTGGCAAGGTCCCGACCACTGTCCCCCCCCCCTGCCCCACCATGGGGGGGGGGGGGGTGCAAAGGGGCCATGCCCCAAAAAATCGAAATCGACGCAAAATTGACAAATTCCTCGATGTAAACGAAAAACTAATCAACTTTTAAGCAGATAAAGATTGCTTTATATCAATTACCTACCTACCTACCTACGTAAGGAAGCAAACTCCGATTAGTTTCAGAATTCTGTGAAAGTTTTTTAGAGTTACGTCACCTCAAACCGTCCAAAATTGGATTTCTGGATCGGTCATTGGTCCCGACGGACGAAGCAAGAAACAAGGAGAACCAGAGACCGACGGACGTCCCTCTCGAGCCTGGGAGATACCGTCAACGTCTCAGGCCGGTCACGTCCCCTCTCACCGACCGAGCGACCCATGTTAGATCGACTAAAGCAGTGAAGCCACCCTCGACCGACCTGGCGAAAGCCCTCCCACTGAAGCCAATGTTTTGCGATCCGGAATAGTTTGAGCTGAGCGACAAGTGTCGGAAGATAACGAATGAGCGGATACAGAGCATGTCAACCCAGAAACAGTGGCGCCGTTCAAGCGGCGCGACGGATTTCGTCTAGCAGGGGCAGAGCTTTCCGGGGGTGTCCTAGCAATGGGGCCGCCTTGCAGGGGGCCTCTTAACTTATACCCAAAATATAGTTTCTTCTCAGATTTCCGTCAATCAACAAAGCCCAGGTAAAAAATAATACTTTAAAATTGACAAATTGGGGAAAATTTATAAAATGTGTCCGATATAAGGGCCTCACGAAAATTATGCGGGGAAAACTGCCCCCATTGTACCCCTGTTGCGCCTCCCTAAATAGGATCTCCTTAAATTCCGGGATGGGCAAAAAGATATATCCCCCCCCCCCCCTGCTCGTCAGTGGGCCGCTGCCCTCCTGCCCCCTGCCCCCGGGTGGCGCCACCCCTCATGAATACAAGATATTGAACATTTTAATGATGTTGCTAGGCCATGTCCGCAAGAAACGTAAATCACTGGTTCGTGCTCCACGAATACCTACTTGTTAGCTGAGATAGTCGAAAGTAGTGAGATAGTAGGTATTTCTTTCCGACACGTTAAATGTCTGAGTTATTTTACGATCTCTCCGGGTTTATCATTAATTAAACAAAGCTAATTACCTTCATTTAAGTTGAAAATTCACCAACTGAGTACATACACGTCATCGCTTGGAAGTGAAATAATTGCAATATTATTGCGATTGATCAATTACTGTACTTAAAAATCCTCTCCATCTAAATGTTTTTTTTAGGATTTCTTTGAATTGTTGCCAGTTTGGCACTCATTTAGCGACTTGTGTGCATGTGATATTTTAATAAAGATAGATTTAATAGTAGGTAATTAGATGAGAAGGATTAATCAAAGATTAAAAAGATAAATAAAGGTTTAACCGGACCCTCGCCAGTGTAGAACAAGATTGCTGCGTCTTCGTGTGGGGGCTGATGCACCCCCCCCCCCCCCCGGTCGCTGCCGATTTGCCCCTAATTTAGCTAGAGCTCCGCGATAAAGACGATGTTATTGCTTGTGACGAGACGAAGCCGATGGTAGATACCCGACTTTTAGATCCGGGATCATTTGGTGACATCTGAAGTCAGGTCAATGATCCGAAATCATCGGATTCTGTTTGCTGATAGAATGACTTCTAATCAAGCTAGAGCCTTGCTCTAAAGACTAAGACCCTTTTGTCAGTGGAATGCGTTTTGATACATTCCAGGTCTCAATTGACCTTTATTCCTAATTAAAGGTCAAAGGTCAACTTGAGTTATCTGAGGTCCGTGACCTCGCATGACCTGTGATAGACTATGATCACATTTCAACCCGTTTTTGTGTAAAATGAATGTGAAATTCGAAAAGTTAGTGCATATAACCACCTTAGAAATCCCCGGAAATCGAAGATCATCTCAGGTCATCAGAAGTCTGTGACCTCGGTTGACCTTTGGGGGTTGCGACCTCATTGGAAGCCATGGAGGTCATATAGCAACACCCGTTTACATACTCTTGAACATCAATCATCAGGAAGCGCGCGAGTTATAAGCGTTGATATGCCACGGAACTCTTTTGCGCTTGACATGACCTTGATAAAAAGTTTATAGGTCACGGGTCATCGGGGTCACGGTTTCGAAATTTTAGCGTAGGTGCATAATTTATAAATACCTACTAGTGTAGCCAAAATTTCGTCGCAATCCGCCGCTTCTTAGGCGATTTATTCCGAAAAACCGAGGGGGTGGTAACCACCCTCTACACTGGCGAGGATAACAAAATTAATTTGCGCTACAATCGCCAAATAGGTGGACCGAATAAAGAGGGACAATAAGATCTTAACGCTGGCGTTTAAGATCTTAAGATGGTTAAGGTGGTTAAGATCTTAACCATGGCGTTTTACAGATAGGTACCTACCTAGTGCCCACTTATAATTGTCATATTCACATTCTAGCTTAATTTTAAACACAGAATTAACAATATTAGATCAGGTTTAATGCATCATATCGTATGCATCGTATCATTAGACCGTGGAATGCATCAAAAGTATCAAACGATAAATTGGCACATGTAATTTTAAATGGCATTCTCAAAACCTTTATACCTATTCCCTAAATCGGTTCCGTATCATTTCCTCATCACTGCGACCAGTCATAAATTTTCACCGACATTTCATCTAATAGCTAACGACCATCTACCAGTTGCCTAACGTATCGCCGCCAGGGCCTGTCGGTCACGAACACCACCTCTGTGTCAGCGGGACACGCCCGGGGGCATGTCAGGTCGGCGGAGCCGTCAGAGTCGAACACGGAGAACACCTGTCAGCGGCGACCGAGTCAGCCGGCCCTCGCTGAGTCGCTGAGTCGGCAGATGACTCGCCCGGGAGTGGGCACGTGTCGCCGGGCGGGCGGTCACAGGCGGTGACGGGATGTCCACGCAGGTGATGGCGGCGCGTGGCGGGTGAATTTAAAACAGGAGCGTCGCTTCCGGAGGTTGGCAGCAGTCCCCACACCCCACCCTGACTATCGTACGCAGTACGTATGTACATACATACGTCGTACCACTGGCGGATCCAGAACGTCGGTCTCTGGCGCTGTGGGGGGCATACATCCAAAAAAGTTTCGCGAATTTCAGAAAA
>JARFNZ010119684.1:0-12477 GCA_031763405.1 Balanus nubilus | reverse complement strand
TCAGAAATTGCCTTGGGCTACGTAAATTGTCCCTTAGTGTCTTTTTTGCGTTATGTTAATGTGTCCGTGGTCGTTTCGACGGGCCCAGTCGGCTGGAAAGTCGTACCGGGCGCGGTGAGGAGCGGGCTATAGACAGCGCTATTATGCTAGCTAAAAAAAAACACCATCGGATATCAGTAACATCGACACCGATGGATCGTCACGTGCAGACATGAATTAAATATTATTTTGATAAATATACCATTAACGTCGTCACACCTTGGTGTATACTATTCCTCTGAAAGCAATGGAACAACATCAAACAACAATACACCAATCTCAACGACCATTTGCTCTACTAGCATTCCACAAAAACTATCGCCTCATACCTTGAACCCATTCTGCTCCCTCTTACTGGACAGTACCCCCCCCCCCCTCCCCCTCCCGGTCAGTGCCACCCCTCTCACCGCCGACTCCGGCCTAGGAGGCGGGCGGGTTAGTGCTCTGCTGCTGGATCTCGATCTTCTCGACCGTCATGTCCGGGTTCATGTCGGTGGCCTCCTGGATGGCCTCCCGGAGCGCCGCGTCGTGATCGATCGGGTCGCCGTCCGACTGGATGGTGATCTTCTGCTCCACCCGGGTCTCCAGCACACCGTCCTTCTCCGTCTTGTACTGTGGCGGAGGCGGGGCGACACACGGTCAACTAGCTGTACTGTGGCACATACACGAATGACACCGATGATCAATGAGCACGTTGCTTTAGCTGTACACGATGAAGGAGCATGTAATGTGAACAGTTTGATCTAAACTGGGAGGGGAATGACAACTTCAATCAAGCCATCAGGTTGCCAGGGGGATATCTTACCGGATCCTGTGACATATTTCACAGTTCACTGTGATGTGTGCACAGGTCCAACAACACCACCGCGTCTATCGTGAATAATGCGTTCCAAAGCCAAACATCAATGCGGCAGAAAGATCGCGCAGTGTGTGAGCGTCTATAAGCCTCGCTGGAGGAAGCACCATTACGTGACAGTCCGAGACACTAATCGTTGCCCGTGAGAGCATTGATGCAGTGACACCTTTCCCCCCCCCCCCTTCCTCAGTGAGGTCCCATTGAGTATCAGTCCCCAGGTCAGCTGGCCGGCGGTGAGCGTCCGGTTCTCACCGTGACCGTCTCCACGGTACGCTGTCGGCTCGTCACTGTCTGGCTGCTCACGATCTCACCCTCCGCCTCGTAGTCCTCGCCCTGTACTGACACCTGCCGGCCGCGGGGGTAAACACAACTTCAGCCAACTCCCGCCAGGTGAGACGACACTTGTGACCAGCGTTCAGCGGCAGCCGAACCGATGACGTCCCGATGGCTAGCGCGTTCCGATAATGGTTACAATAGGGAAGAGCGTGGCAGTCTGGCAGCTACCTTCAAACCGGGGCAGCCGATACTGGAGACCTAACCTAAAATGTTGGCTGACGTTAACTGCGTAATCGCATCTGATCCGACCACTGTTCAGGTGACAATCATATCTGAATAACGCCCACACATTCACGAAGCAGCGGTACAAGACATCAGTTAATACACCATTCACCTAACCAAACATCAACAAAACAACATTTTCAACTCCATCCTGTTTCAAATCGACAAACCCCAAATATGTCCCAACTCCCGACCGCTTTCAAATCCACTAATCCACAAACACAAACATCCACAAAATCACAAACTCAATATTTCCGCTCAGCTAAGCACCGCTAGCCCCGCCGCCATCCCCTCTTAGTTTCGCCACTCTACCTAGCATGACGTCGGCAGCGATCATGTCACGTCACGTACCTTCCTGCTCTCGGTGGCCACGAGCGGCACGTTGGTGGTGGCGCGCGCCGTGCTGCCCACGCCGGCGCCCGGCGGCGCGTACTTAACCGCCTCTGTGCGCACGATCGGGTCGGAAGAGGAGCTCTCCGTCTGTGGTGGGAGGGCCCGGTCAGGTCAGAGGTCAGCTGACGTCATGGGGTACAGGTCAGACCCAAGGTCAACTGGCGGAGGACGGAGTCAAAACCCAGGGTGTCACATGCGTAGCGCAATGACATTGCGGTGGGTTTCCCGAAACATCTCTTCTGCAAATCAAATACAAAATAATAAATAATTACGTTAGGGCTACTCTTCATAAAAATATTAAATATAAAAACGAAAATACCTTTGAAAGGGAAGAGCAGAATCACATTATGTACTTCAACGGCAAGTCAAAATACGCCTAAAGGACAATCCATACATTGTTTGTTCAATCACAAACAAACCACACGAAAGAACGATAAAGGCCCAAGCTGCCTGACGGTATCAACGAACATTTTGGCCCAGTTTGAGAAAGCCACAGCATATTTCAGCAAATAACCATGAATATTAGCAAACCAAACACCATGGGAGTCAATGCCGAGCAAGAGTAAAAGAAGAACATCAAACATTCCACCATTCGCCCGACGCCTGGGGACATCCCGGGACGAAGGCCAGGACACGCCCGACGCGCAGAGGACGCCGACCAGCCGGTGCGTGCAGTAGCTGTCTCCGAAGAGCCAACAAAACAACAAAAGCAACAAAGTCAACAACAGAAAACAGCCCACACACCAGGATAAAAAAAAACACCTGTACATCGCTTCGTGTTGCAGCGTCGAACATAACAAAAATACATCAGACACAAATCGGCGCTTAAACAAAATGTTTCAATCAATTGCAGAGACCAACAAAACAAAATAAACTAAACAAGCCAACATAGGTGGATACAAGGGCATAAACGCAGAACAAACGAAATAAAACTCGACCGGACGCCCGCCTAGCAAAACCGCACTCTATCAGAAGCGCGTCATGTCAAGATGACTGGTGAAAGTCTGAACTAGTCCGCCAAACACACATTCAGGCACACACGCACGCGACATTATCGTCCAACAAATCCAGCGTCTGGAGACGGGAGACTCTTAAGCAAGGCGGGAACAGAACGGAGCGCAGCCTTCTCCACACAAATGCCCATTCAGGAACAAGGGCAGACAGTGCGTAAAGCAGCGGCCAGGCAGCGGCGGGGCGGGGCGGGGCGGGGCGGGGCGGGGCAGGGTGGGGTGGGGTGGAGTCAGAGTTTGCCCCGGGGAACAGCGGGGAGGGGGCAGCAGGGGGCAGCAGAGGGCAGAGGAGACAGAGCAGACAGCAGACAGCAGACGGCACGCAGCACACAGCACACAGCACACAGCGGGGTCGGCGGGCTCAGCGGCGGCGGCAGCGGGGTCGGCAGGCTCAGCGGCGGCGTCAGCAGGGGCAGCGTCCCATCACCTGCCACTCGTTGACCGTATACTCGTCGCCGGCGTCCAGGTTGGTGCCGGAGTCGTCGCTGGCCGTGGACGAGACCGAGCGCCGCCGGACGGGGGACGCCAGCTGGGACTGGTGCCGCCAGCGGGGGGCGTTAGTGGGGAGAGAGACGGTGGCCGCCGGGCCGGGCGGCTAGCGGGGACCGGGGAGGGGCTCCGGCCGCCGACCAGAGTGCCGTGAGCGGTTAGCGGCGCGTGGGCGGTGAGGTGTTAACTGTTCATATCCACACGGGGTTAGATGGCACATCCGACAGCGGGGACAAGACACCAGAGTCGCCGCGCGGGTCTCCTTCCGCCGCTGAGAGAGAGAGCTGAGATCATAACGCCAGCGAATAGAAGACGATAGAACGATGAAAGAATAACGAGGTGATAAGGTGAGGACGACCGATAGAGAAACGTTGGCAGCGTCGCCGCAAAAACCCTGATGAGTTTATGAGCATTTAGAGAGCTGACGTCACAGAATGAAGAAGCTTCACAGCCATGTCAGAGGGGGAAGAATGACGACTTCTTGGTCACACCCACGCAGACCTTTTCTGTGGAAATCAGGCGGTAACGAGTCGATAAATCCCCTTCACCAAGGCCTAACAGAGAGGAAGAGCACATGTTCTAAAAAGCGACGGCAGCGGAACAGCATCGACTGGGGCAAATGAGGGACACCTGACACCACAGACACACAAAATGGTAAAATGGGAAAACCCTGATCTTTTGCCACTTGCTTCAGAAGATGAGAAGTACACGTTACAACTAACCGCGAATCGAGCGGCGTCTTCATCTGAAGAATCTACAATCATCACTACTGCCGTCGGACTGGTGTCCTACCAATCACAATCCCCACCACACCGCTTTGTTGGCCACCAAACACGCTAACCGCTGCTGCGCTACTCCGGCAGTCGGGCGACCCTGACGCAGCCACGGATCACTACCACACAGTCCTGACAACACCGGCACTGCCCGCGTCCGGCTGGTATTACTACTGCATTATGGCCGGCATTACGGCCAGCATCACAGATTCCACAGACACTTGCTCTCTGCAGCCAGCCGCTCATACCACCGACATGACGGCGAACCGCCACAGCTGGCAACAGACCGCATAACCACCACCCCGAGACGATTAAACGCTGTTGGAGAAACACCGCAACGCGTAAACCCGACAGTACGATATGCGACGACGGCGCAGAATGCTGAAAAGGCCAAAATGATACAAC
Source organism: Balanus nubilus (assembly GCA_031763405.1). Lineage (NCBI taxonomy): Eukaryota > Metazoa > Arthropoda > Thecostraca > Balanomorpha > Balanidae > Balanus > Balanus nubilus. The sequence continues at coordinate 7,954 of JARFNZ010119684.1, read as the reverse complement.
ATCTGGACGCAAAGTCACACCTTACGCAGAGTAGAAGTGACACAGAGAGGATCGTTAAGTTGAATCGAGACCCGCCGGCCGACTGTGATGTGCAGAGACCCATAACCGTGACAAGACAGAGCCAGAGACCGAGAGCAGGCGCCCAGAACAACAGCCGAGTGCGACCACCAGTGGCAGGCCTGGCGGAATAACAAGCAGCAGACGTTACCCGAGTGCGTTCATCACCACAGGCAGTCAATGAGCCCCGAAACAGTGCAACACATCACGGCCGAACGGTGCAGCAACAACTTCGTCGCAATAGCTGTGAGCATCGTGAAAGACAGCAGGTTACGCGGTGCCCAGCCGGCGACCGCTTCCGAACACCCAACACCCACCCAGCACCAGACGAGGAGGGACAGCGATCAGACCGGCGAGAAACCCCTCCTTCGCTAGGCCATGTGAGGTGCGAGCCATCGTGCGGCAGCCGCGACACAATCTGCCAACACCGCCAGGCGAGACAGCCGTGAGTGGTGAGCCGCCGTGCCGCGACGAGCAGTGAGTGGCCGTGAGCACGCCGTGAGCACGCCGTGAGCACGCGGTGACCTGGCTGACCTTCTCAGTGGTCTTTGGCGTGACGCTGGTGACAGTGGGCCGCAGGTAGCCGCGCCGATAGCCCGAGCCCCGGTAGCCGGAACCGAGACCGCTGGCCGTGGCAGAGGAGGGAGCCGAGACGCCGCCCAGACCACCCAGGCCTGTGTACGGCCGCGGGCCCAGCGACTGCCGCGGCGGCTGGCCGGCACGGGCGGCGTGAGTGACGTCACGAGGGGGGAGGGGCGTCCCAGACGGTGACGTCACACGGAGGGACGGCCGTCGAGTCACGGCTGTGGGCTGTTAGTGTGGCATGGGCGGCATTCACAACGGAGCGAATCATGTTTACATACGTACATCTGTACAGTTTGTGAGTACTGTAATGCAAACACTAGAGCACGATATCACTGCCAATGATCCGTACAGGACATGGGTAGTAGTGTTAGAACCAACTATGCAGCTATTAGAACCCGCACCTCACTCCGGTTAGCAAAAGCAGGGGAACTACAGCTGTTTAAACTACTCAACCCTCATCGTCAACATGTACTACATTCGTGCACTATCCAATTCCAATATACTACACTGTCCCCACATCAGCAGGTTAGTAGGTATCTACAGCGGCCTCTTTTACAGCCCCCTCCCTCCCTCGTACCATCCCCCCCTGCCCCCGATCCCTCACCAGGGCGTTGCTGGGAGGCCGACTGGCGCCGCTGTCACCATCCCCGCCGGTGGTGATCAGTTTGCGCGTCTTCTGCACCTCCTGCGTGAGCACCGTCTGCTCCTGGTGGGTGGCGCTCGTCGTCGTGGTCGCCGCGAACGTCTTCTCCTTCATCTGATGGGAGCAGAGGGGGCCGGGTGTCACGTGGGGGACATGGGACAACGGTCACGGCAGCACGTGACGCGGCAAAAGCCATGGGCGAGTGCACACACTAGAGATCATACACTTCATCAGGAAAGACGTTTTGTCATCGTGCTTCGGTATTTGATCATGAGTGAGGCATACGGTCGTCGCGACTACCAAGCGCCTAATGTGCTCAATGGTACCCATCAAATATTTTTGCGTGCTTTCGGTAGAATGCCTATATCAACAAGCAGCATACACAGCTACCACATACTTCGCTTGGAGTGAAACGGTAAAATAACGGTGATGATGGGAATTATGGCGCTTACCCAGAAAAACGAATTGATAGAAGGCGTTGATGACAAGGATGAGGAGGAGAGCGAGCCAGGCCGATCGACGGAGGATGGGAGAAGAGGATAAGGTGTGACTGCATGGCACCTGGGACAACCATTCCACTATCCTTCAACAGGCCAGCATCTGTACAAGTTACAATGAAACACAACACATGCCAGAGACTCGGCCGATATCTGCTAATGGGCAAACGAGTCCGGTGCGACAATCTTTAAACACACAAAACACATTGTTGGTCTCATGAAGCGCGAGGATCGACATTTCGTTGCCCAGGCTGTAACACCATTCACGCTTCTGGCTACCTCTGCCAGCACCTCCGGCCGTCACCGCTATGCCAAGTCTGAGGACGAACTCTGTAATTAAGCAGGACGCTGAAGCCGTACTGCAGCAGAGCGACGTACCTGTCCCCAGCTCTCGTCGGGCTGGTTTTTGTCCTCGTGCATCTGGGCGGTGCGGGTGGTCACGGTAGTGGCCATCACGTGCGGCGTGCTTTCGTCCGCGTTCTCCAGCTGCAATGACACACGTGCCACGCGCCACGTGCCGGTTGGCGGGTCACAGGCGCAGCGGCGGGGTACAAGCGGGGAGGGAGGGGGCGTACTGCAGGTGAACGAGCAAACAGGGCATAATGGCAATATCAGCCAGCAAAACCGACAGATGATCAAAAATGCGGCATTCAATACAGCCGATACCAAAATGTATGTGTATGTATATGATTGAGAATGTATATGGAGGCCAAAATCCAGCACATGTATCGGCGTAAAGCATCAAAGACTATGGACATATCGACTCAACAGTCGTGCGAGGCATACTCTGTTTAACAAAGGCAGACTGTTGCACAAAACTAAAGCACATTCAGCTATCCACAACTCATTCTCCTATCTGCTGCATGCACCCTGCTCTCGTAGTAAAGCACGCCATCGGCAAACATACTCACTATTTGGACCTCGGTCGGAGCCACACATGCCTCTGCTCCATCAGCTGCCTGCCGCCGACCCCTCCCCTCCCGGCGGCGGGTCTTACCTTGTTGACGGACTGGTCGACCGTCATCTCGCCAGTCTTCAGGTCCTGGACGGCGCGTACCGTCTCCTCGGTGGTACCGTCGCGGTCCTTGACCATCGTCTTCTTGGTGGTGGTCTTGACGATCTTTGGCGCGCCGGCGGCGGCCCGCAGCCGGGCGATCCGCTCGTCTGTGTCCGGGCGCAGGTCGTCGGCGTACCCGTCCAGGTCGGAGTCGCTCTCCGACGAGGAGGAGGACGAGGAGGACGAGGAAGAGGACGACGAGGAGGACGAGTCGCCCTTCTTCTTCTTTTTCTTCTTCTTGGTCTTGTCCTTGCCGCCGGCTTTGGCGTCCTTCTTGGAGCTGGACTTCTTCTTGCCCTTTGCCTCGGTGGCCGAGCCGGTGAGCTCCGCGACTTCCTCCGACTCCAGAGTGCTGTCCAGGTCGGGAAGTCCGGCCAGCTCGCCGGCCACGCCGCCCTTCTTGCCGAACTTGCCACCCTTGTTTTTGCCGTTGCCTGACTTGTCCTTCCCGGCGTTCTTGCCCTTCGACTTGTCTTTGGTTTTCTCTGGCGAGGACGATTCAGATTCGCTCTCAGATGCTTTCTTCTTGCCAAATCGGGCGAAAATTCCGCCCGTCTTGTGCTTCTTGGCCGACTTGGCCGCCTTGTCTCCCTTATGGCCGGCAGCTGCTGCAGCGGCGGCGGTGGCGTCGGCTCCGTGGCCTGCCTTACCAGCGGCCGCGGCCGAGGCGTCCCCTGGTGCGCCGGACTGACTGCCACCGAGTCCCTTCCCTGCGGTGCCCGCCTGCCCCGCCTGACCGGCCGCCGAGCCCAGCTCCCCCGCCCGCAGCGGGGTGGGGGCGATCACCCCTCCCGCCCCCGGCTGACCCTCCCCGGCCGACGGCGCGCCCGCACCCGGCGTGTAGGTGAACGCCATGGCGCGTTTGGTAGACGGCGAGATGGACGTGTTGAGGTCATCCTTCCCGGCCTGCTCGCCGCCGACCGATCCGCTGTAGCTAAAGCCCCGCTGTGACGGCGGCAGCGACTTGCGCACGGCCGGGTCGCCCTCCTGGTAGGTGTACTCTCGGGTGGTTCCGGCTGGCTGGCCGTCAGCGCCGGCCAGGAACGATCCCTTCCCTGCTCCGGCCGCCCCGGCCGGGCCGCCAATCCGCCCCGGCTCCCGCTCGTACCGACCAAACGCCGAGCCGGGCGAGCCGAGCTGCACGCCGCCGACGCCGGCAGCAGAGGAGTCTCCCAGCCGGCCGGACCCCGCCGCGCCGCCCCCGCCCCCGCCCAGACGGCCCGGCTCCTTATCATATGAACCGAGCCGCGCGCCGCCAGCGGGAGAGGTACCCGAGCCCAGCCGGCCCGGCTCGCGGTCATACGAGCCGAGTCCGGTGCCGCCGTTCGACTCTGACCTGAACGAGCCCTGCCGCGGCGCCGGCGAGGCGTTGGACCCTATTCGGCCCGGTTCACGGTCGTACGAGCCGAGCCGTGCGCCGGCGGCCGAGGCGGGGGTGGAGGCGTTGGAGCCGATTCTGGCTGACTCTCGGTCATAGGTCCCCACCCTGGCGCCGGCGCCGGGGCCGGGGGACGGGGACGCGCCCAACCGGCCGGGCTCCTTATCGTAGGCGCCCAGCCGGGCCCCAGCACCGCCGGCCGGCGAGCTGTTGGAGCCCAGCCGAGCCGGCTCTCTGTCGAACGAACCCAGCCGGCCGCTACCGGAGCCGGAGCCGCCCAGTCTGCCAGGCTCCCTGTCCAGCTGGCCCAGTCGTCCGGAGCCGGAGCCGGCGCCCGGGCCGCCGGAGCCCGGCCGACCCGGCTCACGGTCATAGCTGATGGCGCCGCCGGCGAGGTCGGTGCTCATGTGTGCCCCGGCGGACTGCAGGTGCGGCGGCGTGGTGTCTCCGTTCGTCTCCCCCTGCCGACCGGCCGCCACCGACAGACAGACATACACACACCGTCAGCCACGCCGGTACAGCGAGGTGGATACGAGCCAGGACGCCGACAGGCAGACGCCGCTGGTAAGCAGGACAGACGAAAATAAACAAACCACAAAATAAAATGATGTTGAGCGGTTACGGTAACAGGCGACACAGACCAACTGCTTAGACATGAGTACTTGCAAATAGTGAATGCAAAAGAAGCAGGGAATATGTACATCAATGGGCGTTTTGTTTGCAATGGGAATTCATTGCGTGTTGAGAACGGACCACCGAGACGACGCCGAAATGTCTCGACTGCCCATTGATCTACATATTCCTCAAACAAAACAAAACCAAACAAAACCACAATCTACAAAACCACGACCTAGCCGCCGCCACTAGGGTCGGATGTAGGCGGTCATCATGCCTGACTGGGGACAGACTAGTCCGAGATTATCTCTCAGCATGCACTGCGGACGAAACACGACTCACGGGGTAGCCTCCAGGGGAGGGGGGGGGGGGGGGAACTGACCTTGCGCGCCTTGGAGAGGTCCATGGGAGGCAGGACAGCCACTCCGCCGATCGGCTTCTGAAACACGGGAACGGGTCGAGGTCAGCCTGGGGTCTGTAGTGTACAACACTACGGGTGTACAGTGGGGGAATTCGTTCAACAGGTAATTTAAAACAATGATGAAGTGCGCTGACGAGAGATGTTAGTAAATTATTAGAAATAAGGCTTGCGAAGGAACAATATCGATATTATTGTAGTTTTAACATGCGTGCATGGTATTAAAGGTTATGAAAACAGCCAGAATTATTCCAAAAGAATGCTGCTTACAAAACATGCGTACGCATATTTGATGTTTGTGAAAAACAGCGATTTCAGGGCAAACTATTAAGCAATAACGCATGTTACCGGCAAAGAAAGAATCTCAGACAAAATATAATAGTTGCTACATAACGCATGCATTGTTTGACTTGGGCGTGTTCGGCAACACGAACAATCAGTCGGCATGGCCGGACGAATTCGTCGGCACCCCCCGATACTCGCTCACGGCAACACGAGCACGGCAACACGAGCACGGCAACACGACGAATCGACGAATGGGAGAATTATCCCGACAAACTAGCTCGGACGGAGGGCGAATGTCCAAACCAGTCGTCGGAAGAGCGAATTTCATTTTCAGAGTGAACTACAGTAAATGTAATTGTGGTGTGAGTGAACTATTGCTTGCAATTTATGCATCACAGCAGTTTTGGAAAATTTGAAAGTTGTTTTACCAAGCATTAATATAGGTCGACATAAAGTGACGCAGCTGGTGAACAAAACAGGTTGCTGTTCCAGAACGCACGGCAGTAAATTGGTCGTTGATATGATTCGTTGGATTCGTCGGTGAGCGAATAAGTCGTATTGCCGAACACGCCCTTAAATTCAAAGCATTGACGAAACAACCCATGCCAGCTCAAAGGCGTCTAGCCTGCAGTACTGCAGAAGCACGTTATAGGTGAACAGCGCGAAGTCATGCACAATGCACATGCACACGCACAACCAACTGCCGACATGCCAACAGGCCACAAGGTCTCTTACTCCTCCTTTGTTCACGGTGACCTGTGAGCTGTGATCAAACGGCTCACACCTGCTGAGGTCTCCACGGAGTCCCGACCATCTCGACAGACCAGGACAGACCAGAGGCCCACCTTCTCAGACAGACCAGCGGGCCAGGTCGGACGCGTACGACACGGACTCACCGGGCCGTCGTACGTAGTACGACACAGACCACGCTACAGATCGGGGCGGCAATAGCGACGTAACAGGACGACAGAAGCGGGCGTAACTCTGGACTCCGGACTCACCCCTGCCGAGTCCTGGACGCGAACAGCACAGACAGCGGACTCAGACCCGCCTAGCTCACTCCCTCGGCCCTCCCAGACCAGCGGACGGCACACAAGCGGAGCTGCCGACTACACGGCGGCTCCCGACGCAAAGCAGCTCTCTGGCCGACGGACGAGGGGGTAGACCGGACCAGCACTGTACCTCTTCTGCAGGCAGCGGCGCCGACGGCCGGCCGTGGCGCTGCAGCCGGTAGGTCCGCGGGGGCAGGGGCGGGACGGTGTTGGCGTACACCGGTGATCTCTCCTCCAGCAGCGTCGACGGCGGCGGCGGCGACGGGAAGCCCCGCCAGCCGCCCTGGTTGCTGTAGAGATGCTCGTCGCCAGGCGGCCGGACAGGACTCTGACCCGGCCCGCTCGGCCATCCCGACCATCCTGGCCATCCAGACCAGCTCGCCGGTTGGCCGTCTTCGAGTGGGCCGCTGTACCCTCCTTCGGCGCCCGGTCGGAGCGGGCCCCACCCGGCCGGACCACCGTACTGCCCGCCGTACCGACCGGGGTACCTCCCGCCGTACCGATCGGCGTAACGACCGCCGGGCCCACCAGCGCGGCCGTCCGACGCCCCCGGGTCATCCAAGTACGAAGCGTGACCCATCTGAGGCCAGTGCGGCCCCGAGTCATCCGAGAGCGCCGCCTGGCCCGGCTCCGCCCAGTACCTGCCGTTGGAGTCGGAGACCCCTCGTGCCCGACCACGGAGTGTTTTGGGCGGTCCGTACCGCTCCGCTCGCCGGTACTCGTCGCCGGGGTAATGCCGGACTCTGAACGGTGTGTCCTCTTCGAACATGGGTACCGCCTCGTCCGTGCTGAGGTCGTGGTTCACCCGCACGCCATAGCGTACACCGTGGGCGACATTCGCCACGGGGTCGCCCCGCGGTAGGGAGTAGTGATCCTGATCTTCACAAGACGCCGCTTCACGTGACAATTCCAGACTAATGTCTTCTGAAGTGTACCGATCCTGGCTGGTGTCGTCGCTCGTCTGGTTCATATACGTCCCGTCTCCGACCCGCGACTCCATCCGGTGCATATCTGCGTACCGCCCAGGACCCTGCCTCGGTCCTGCGCTCTTCCCCGGCCCCGAGCCCTGCCTCTGCCACGGCTCCGAGTCCTGTCTCTGCCACGGCCCCGAGCCCTGCCTCTGCCACGGACCTGCGCCCTTCCCTGGCCCCAAGCCCTGTCCCTGCCACAGCTCCGAGCCCTGTCTCTGCCACGGCTCCGAGCCCTGTCTCTGCCACGGCTCCGAGCCCTGTCTCTGCCACGGCTCCGAGCCCTGTCTCTGCCACGGCTCCGAGCCCTGTCTCTGCCACGGCTCCGAGCCCTGTCTCTGCCACGGCTCCGAGCCCTGTCTCTGCCACGGCTCCGAGCCCTGTCTCTGCCACGGCTCC
>JARFNZ010119673.1:0-12479 GCA_031763405.1 Balanus nubilus | reverse complement strand
AATTTTTTGTCGATTTCAGACTTTTTTTTGGGGGGGGGGCATTTGCCCTTAATGCCCCCCCCCCCCCTGGATCCGCCAGTGTCCTTAGTCAATCAAATACAATTTCGTTCTGGAATTTTGTTGATTAATGCCTACGAAACTACTCCACTCTAAAGTACTTCTCTCATATACCATCCATGGAATTTATGTAACGTTTTACATGGTATTGGTAGCTAGCATTCTTGGAGAGCAAAAGTTGTTCCATTAATTGCAATGTTTGGCGGATATGTATACGAAGCCCATCGGAAACTGTTGTTATCTCGATGAAGCATTCGTGGTTCTCCCACTACAACATCCTTGACGACACCGGTATCGGTTCCATCTGTAACATTATTATGCATTGATCAAGCAAGAATCATAAATCATACAAGGCGCCGTGAAAAGCCAGCATCTAGGAAAAATGGTCGACTTCACTTGGGCTTTGACCTCACTTCATAACTCCGAATCGATTTGCCAATGCCAGTACTGTAACGTCCCGCGCGGCATTTCGGATAGACCTTGCGCATGGGAAGTTCCTTAGCCAAGCATATACAGCCCAGCTGATGGCTGCATGTCTGGAGTTGAGTTTGCCCTCCGAATGAGAATTGCCATCAGACGCATTGCAACGAGTTCGCTACAAGAAGGAGACACAAAACGACACTCTCTGGCACAAGATCGGAAGCACGTGACTTGATCTGAAGTGGTCGGGCCAACACGCAAGGTTCTAGGAAGATTGACGGTCTGTAAGAGAGGGTTCGCCTAGCAACAAGGGGTGGTTGAGCGATGCAGTAACGCCTTATTCAACTGGTCCCTCAACGATCCTGAGTCCAAAAAGGCTGGATAGAAATATAGGCTTTGTGTTTTATGCACTTGCATATGGTAGATTTAAGGTACAGATAACAAGTTCTGCCACTGCTCGGCAATAACTGCAAAATAGTAGCCCCAGATTGATGAATAATGTAACAGTGCGACACAATTCCAAACATCCTAGCATTAACCACGACACAAGCAAGTACAGTTTGAGGTTTGTGACCCTCCTTGAGCGTTCATGCTGGATTGAAACGTATCTTGTACCGTGAAAAACAAATGTTTTTTTGCCAGTTACCTTATGTTTCATAGGTATTTATAAGATCAATCGATACAAAGCCTTTTCGGTAGTCTTGCATAACGAATTCCAACATTTAAATATCATTTTCACCTTTATTTCTGAGCCCAGCCTTGACAGCAAACAGGGTCATGATCTGACGGTGTTGAAGCTGTGCCTCTATCTGGCACCCCCTGTAGCTCGGAGTAGCACGGAGAGCGCTGGGCTTCTGACCCAGCCGGTAGTGAGAACCCGGGTGGGTCAGAAGCCCGGGTTCGAGTCGTTTCGGCTCTCGCTATTTGCCCCTGACTGGATTGGCCTGCGGCCGGTGGCAGCGGCCGCACTGAAGGGCAGATGACGTCAGTGAGCGGGCCGGGCCGTGTCCAGGTATTTCGGGCACGTGATTGTTTTCATCCTCAAAGTCAGTCGGCTACCCGGAATTACCCGATCGGACAGATGGGGTCAAGAACTGAGATATTACCCTGTTTAGCGCGGGTTGACCTTGAAATTGTATCCATTCAAAACGTTCGAAGTAAATAAATATTAAAAATGTAGCTCCAGCCTTCTTCTCCTCCCGTAAGTTCAGCAGCCGCCGTCGCCAGCCGACGTGGGCTGCCGCCGCCGGATTGGCTGATTAATTAGACTCATTTGTCTTGTGTTGTGATTGTGGACATCGCCCTGCGGAATTCAATGTTAAATTTAACCCAGCTTGACCATACGCAGCGTTTAAAAGCGTGGATAGCCAGACAGGTGATATCCTTAAACAATAAACAGGATGAAGTAAATGTATTTTTGGGGCGAACTTGGTGACTATAAACAGCAAATCACAAGAACTTTTCCAGTAGCGTCATATTTTCCTACACAATGCATTCATGCTACTTTTGACAAGTAAATAAGCAAATGTTTAACAGGGGGATATGACAGATCGACCAAGCCATAACACCCTGCAATTAAGATTTTGACACTACCTCTTCCTTAGGGTTATCTGGGTCGTAGATTCACGCTGTGACATTTTCAGCATCGTCAGTCCAACAGTTTGAGAGGAATCGCCCCAGGCAACTTCTCAATTTTGTTCAAAACTCCAGTTTTAATCAGTGAATATCTTCTATATGATCAATTTAAATTATATAAACCTGCATATTATCAGAATCACTGAACCAAAGATTGAAGTGGTATAAAAAAAAATAGACATTTTTGCGCGTGCCTTGAGCATATATCCCATGATTTCCAAATTTAGCCGTTAGAAATTGAAATTTTATAATTTCAGAAATGAATTCGATACATAAACCTTTGGTGGTCAAAATATGGCAGATGTTTTTTTCTCAAAATATCTTTTTATACCTTAATATCTGCCGTGCGAATACAAATTCACCGTATCTACCACATTTTAAGTATGTTTCGGGCACTTAAATGTGTCAGATGGCCCTACATAACGTCATTATGTTCAGTTCAACAACAAGTTTTAAATGACATAAAGATGACTTCTGCAGGTCGCTCCGTGACGTCACAGACCTCAGGTTATCTGTGTTGCAGGGTACGGCTGTAAAAAAAATTGACTCGAACGTCGTATTGTTGTCGAGATATAGCCTCAAGCAATTTATTTTTGTCCCGATATAACTAGTAATATTATCGGCAACTTCTTATATTTGCTACAATGTTAATCATATAAGCATGCACATCATACGAAACGTCAAGGTCCATAGATATTTTAGGGAATGCAATAATTTTAGGGAAATATTTTTTTTAAGTTGCGAACAAAATGTACCAAAATTGTACAAAGTGCATTTTGAGGAAAACTGATCTCCAATTTTTTACTATCAATGCTTTATGTCTATAAGTCATTTTCTATCAGTAAAATTGTATTGTAAATTCACATGATTCATATTGTATAAAATTGCCTACGAATATTGCGAGTTACGTACGACATTTTTTATGACCTGAGGCTATTCCTCGAAACCATTCGGCATTCGCGACTGATTTCTTACAGCGTTAATCTACAGCTCGACTGATTTCTTACAGCTCAGATAACCCATAATAAGTAATTTCCTTTCAATTTTACGAGTTAGGTGTTATGTCTTCGGAGATGTGACATCGGATGACCTTAGGTCGCGTGACCATGACGTCACGGAGCGACCTGCGTGAGTCATCTTATATATCACTGGAAGCAGGTTGTTCAACAGAACATAATGCTGCTGATTAGTACCATCTGACACAATTAGGTGCCAAAATATACTGAAAATGTAGTAAATATCATTTATTGGCTTGCATCGCCAGATATTATGTTATGTTTTTTTAGATATCACTTATCTCCCATATTCTAACCATCGAAGGCTTATGTATTAAACTAATTCTGAAATGATACAAACTCAATTTTTTATAGCCAAATTTTTAAATCATGTGACATATCCTTGGGAGACTTGCCAATATTTATTCTTTTTTTAATTTTCGAAAAATGACGTATCACTTCAATCTTTGGATCATGACAATTGTGATGCTTTACAGGTTTATATAATTAAAATGAATTATATAGGAGATATTGGCCGACGAATCAAGTACAGTTTTTCGTAACATCGAGAAGATTCCTGGGCCAATTCGTCTAAAACCATTCGAAGGACAAGGCTGAAAATAGTACAGCGTGAATCTACGACCCAGATAACTCCATTAACGAATTTATATCGAAATATGAGATGTAAGGCTTTATTTCTAGATATTTGTGTTTATCTGTCATGGAATGCCCCCGAGGTGTAAAATGTAACCTATAGCGCAATATAAGCCATGCTCTCCGTGATAAGAACAAGTTAATAAAGTAAAGAAAATACTCGCGAGAAACGCGAAGAAATAAGTCAAGTCACTACATTGTTTACGAACACATAATGGCACATTGCTGGCACCGAAACTTGCTATTTACATTTTAGAGGGGTCGGCTGCGCTAATTGGAATAAATGACGTTATTCGAATGCACATTAAATTCACGAAAAATGACCAACTTTCACTCACCAAAAGCGCCTGCACACTAGAGTCATTCGGCGTGCGGAAACGGCAAATTGACTGCGACTGACCGCCGCCTGCCGCGCCAGGAAAAGCCGGGCCGGTTCATCTTTTTTGTGGAATATCGCGGCGACATCGTGGATATCGCGCGCCGAGTGACACCATTGTGCAGCAGCCTTTAAATGACCTTTATCATGACCTTTATCATGATCATGATCGACCTTTAACATGGAGTTACGAACTGAGATAGCAGAATTCTAACTTGACTATGAAACCGCATATTCTAGGGCTCCTTTGACCCAAAACTCTACCAAAGCGACTCTGCAAATAATTTTATTAGAATAAGCGTTTGTTTCGCCAGATACACTGGAAATTCGATACATCGCCTGACATCAGATCCCTGGGCAGCGGCGTTACCACCCGAGCGTCCCACCCAGCCGCCCGAGCGGTCGGAGGCCGTCCCCGAGCCACCCGAGCGTCCCACCCAGCCGCCCGAGCGTCCCACCCAGCCGCCCGAGCGGTCGGGGGCCGTCCCCGAGCCCAGCCGCCCGAGCGGCCGGAGGCCGTCCCAGAGCCAAGCCGGCCGTGGGACGTGAAAAGTGTAACGGCTGACGTCATACAAAACAGAAACTTGCTGCTTTCTACAATAATGTTGAATTGCTGTCAAAACCAATACCATATATGTAATTTTCACCTCAGAATACCCATTACTACCAACATTGAAGGAATCTTTCAAGATCTACACTTCCCAAGGAGGCAAAGTAACCCAATACATTAGCAGGACACTTAGTATGATTTGGTGCAAAAGTCTCGTTGGCCTCTCTGGGACTTTCCGGAAATATTACATAAATAAGACACACACTTATTACCAGGAATCAATCTGGGAGTAACGAAATTAGCATTTTGACATGAATCACCAATATCTAATTGTCCAACCCGCAGCACTGTAAAAGATCCGCCTCAGTTCCAGTGACGTGTCCTGCTCTGTCGTGTTTGCCGTCAGCGTGAGCTGGGATCGTCCAAATTAATGAAATCTGGCCTGGTCGCCTCTGGTGAAAATATGACGGACGTTATCTGCCTCGTTGGCAGGGCCAGCCATCCCACCGGCGCTGGCGTCAGGGCCCAAACAGGCCAAACAACGTCGTGTTGCAAAATACGCAGGGTGCCCGTTGCGATTACCTTGTGTTAAGCGAACGTACATTATGAATGTACAATTATGTATGCATAATGCATGCGTTTATTAATATTAACTGCATGCCAGTTTTCTAAATATTTATGAACCAGCAACAATCGTTAAACTTATTCATGACACATTTTCATGACATTTAACCCTCGCGCTGCTGGGAGTCCGCACCGAACACCGTCTACCGCGGGGGGTTGATTTCCGCCCCCCTAAGATCTCGAAAACCATACAACGTAGCGACAAGCGGTAAACGGCGTTAAATAGATCGTGACAAGGATTATAGAAATTACGAATGTCATTTCCAGGTCAGGTCAATATTGAGGTTACTAATGGTCACCGAAGGGCAAGTTTTGTCATATTACGTATAGCTGGGATATTGCTTCAGAAATCTCTGATTTTCTTGGGAACTAAGATAGCTAGAAAGAAACCGAAAACCATCGAAAGCTTTCGAAATTCCCTATCGCCTTACTGATGTCAAGTTTGACCGCAAGTCAACGGTTTAAGCTCCAAAGGTCATAAATGGTAAAAAGGTCATTTCTTGCAAAATTGTTATTTACTAATAACTTGTTAGCTATAAACGATTACGCAATTATTTTGGCACCATCGTTTTTCTCTTGTCGAGAAAAATCAAAGCGCACACTTTTTTACCTGAAAATGCAGCGTTTCGGCAAGGCCTTTGCAGGTCGCGAGTGCACGCTTATGGTCCGTCTGGGCGCGACCAAGGTGCGTTCAGTTACATGCTGTGGTAGCAGGCCGTTGACTGCCCAGTCAGTCGGCCTGAGCTCGCCCCTGCCCGTGACCCCGCGGGGTCGCCGATACTGTGCCGTCATACACGCCGCCGGCAGTTTTTGTCTGAGCTTGGCCGGACAGTCGGTCGCACCCAGCAGTCTACCCTGGGGTCCAGCGCCGGCTGGACATATCGTTCAGTTCTTACAGTCAAGGCAGTGACAAGGGACAAAAACTCCACCCATCATCCCACCGCCTCCTATCAAATTGTTTTGCTAATGTGTTCTATTTTGCGAGCATGTTTTTGCATCTATGTATGATTGGGCTGTCTTGGCTGGATCGTTGGTACCTCACCCAAAGCCGGTGAGTGGTTAAACAGCCCCTTTCACACTACACCACCTTTGCAAGCGCGCAGGAGCATTATGGAAAGTCATTTTCGAAATTTTACCGTAAGTCAAGGTTACGTGGTGACCCAAGTAAGTCAATTGGATTATGTTGGACATGAGTCGATGCGTCTTGAAAAGACAAACTCTAAGATAGATGAGCTCTAAAGTCATACTCTAATAAAACAAACATACTATATAAACAAGCATACTATATAAAACAAACTCTAAAGACATACCCTAACTCTAAGATAAATGAGCGTACCGTTTTCACGTCTCTAACTTCATTCTACCAAAAGTTATTGGCAAAACAATTTTTGTGACCTCGCATGACCTCGGATGACCTTGCAAGAGATCAAGGATCAAATATTTCACCTGCATCATCAATAATGGCCTAAGATAACATGATCCTGAAAGAATTGGTCTGATACGGTGTGTATCCTTGAATTAAATAACATTTGAAGATTTTCCCATTAACTTATAATTGGGGTGTCACCACAATGACTTGACATCGGGCCACCGACAGCAAAAGTCGAGATATACAAACTAGAGGTACTGACGCCGTTATGTATTGCAGGACGCTCAACAGTCAATCACTGTGGCTGTTGTACACCTGTACACATTTTTGAAGTTGGGATCACGTGACCTGGACTAGTGACCTGACCTGAAATGACCTGGGGTGAAAATTTTCACACAGTGCGCGCAATTAATGTCCAAATGAGCGTCATAATTTTGGCGGCGCTAGCGCCGCTCTTTTTTCGCTGCCAGCGAAAAATCTGAGGGGGTTGAAATCAACAATCAACCTCTTGGCAATGCGAGGGCAAAAAGCACTTCACAATGACATTGAACAGTTTAAAAGAGTGTACTTATTAAGTCGAATACAAAACAGTTTAACATGTCATTCATCGAACGTTACCGGCGATTAATGTAGCCATTTCATGTAATTGAGTCTTCCGAGGATGGCTTCCCAGGAAGACATGTATCGTTATATCACATGTCTACATCTTCCGTTTAAGCGTTTCGTTAGGCACATCTGTGTACGTCACGTCCAAATGGGCGTGCTATTCAGACTTCTTAAGCGGGTTACCGAAAAATGATTCTTTAATCTACATCATTTTCATCTTCCGTTGCTACCATTATCTCACAATTACTCGATCATCAGTGCGCACCAGCCAACGGCATCGATCTACCTTCTCATGTTACCCCACCCCATAGTCGAACAATGCGCCCCTCTGCACTAGCCATCCCGATAAAAGATACTTGTCTCTCAGCTCCCCCCAGTCACAGACGAACAAAGTTACGTAATCGGTTTCGCTCTCCTGACGGAGATTTTACACGTGCCCCGCTCGAAGTAATCAGAGATCGTATTGCATGACGCCCTCGGATCCCTCAACTGTTGATTGGCGCCGTCAAGTTTCGAAACTGGATTAGACGAAGAGTTATGCCGGCGTGGATTCGTGGGTGTATCGTCGGCTACGAACCGCGGCAATAAGTGCTCGCCTGTGGTACAGTTCCGGAGCGAACACAGCAAGCAAAGGGCTTGAGGAACTGTTGGAGGACCCGGGTGATAGTTGGCAACACCCGATTTTCCCTCAAGAGGCTTGCCAAGCAGTGGATAGCAATTGCAGAACATGAGGAGGTGTGGAAAAACCGGTGAAGCGAAATCCGAGGGGACGAATAAGTTTTTCAAGAGAAGAGGTACATCTGGTCAGGAATGTGTTTACTCATCAGGTCGCTTTCCGTGGTAATGGCTGACACCGACTCTAGACGCATGATGCCTAACCACGGTCAGAAACCACGGTCAGAAACCACGGTCAGAAAACTCGTCAAAACACAGCCAGTGGATCCAAATGATACACTCTGTGGTCGGCGGGAACGGCAAGATATCGATTCTGTGACACCGTTCGGAGACTAAGAGCATGAAACCAAATTCTTACAATTTCAAACTGCAAAGATGCTTGAGAGCTCTGCTCATCCGTCTATTGCAAATGTATCCAGTACAAAAATGTCATCACAGTCTATGTAGTTATCATTGTCTGTCACCTTTCACTGAACATTTCAACATGACCAATACGAGGGACGATACAAAATTAATCATAACACTTATGTGAAGCTTCTTCAAGGGACTAAGCACGTATACACAATATTTGAGATTGGTCAAGATGAACGGTAATCATTGCACAAAATGGAGTCCATGTCAGGGAGAGATCGCGCCAACTAATAAACAGCGATAGTTTTTTCGAAGAAACTCAGGAGAGCTCAGATCATTCATAGAAGAGATTATTTCATGTTGATGGTGTAACCGATGGAAGGCGAAGTACTTGGATAAACATGACATGGTTTGACCGGACCTCGTCACAGCCTACTACGCCCGCGCGACGTTAAACACCTCAAAGACGTTGGCACATAGTTCATCCACAGGGAGAACAACTCGCCCAACGCCCTCCAAAGAAGCCTAAAGAAATCAGGTGGGGGATCATGAAGCAGCAGTGGTATCGGGGAGGCTGGGCATACCTAGTCAAAGAGCGGCTGATCAGCCGGATACGCTCAGTTGCCAAATCGCTCAACTAAAAAGATGATGCGACACCTTCCTCAGCGCAAGCGCCATGCTGATCGATGAGGAGCTTTGCACTGATGGTCTGTAATTGTTCACTGTTCAGGCCTTCAAAATATGTCATTTTGCTTTGTTCTATGATTTAACCATTACGTAGGACCATATAATCCTTTCAGTTTTGTCCATATTTAAAGTGGTCATGACCAGTGACCACTCGTTATTATGACACGTGGGACTTCCTTTAGTTTTCTTTTAGAAACTGGACTCATCTCAACTTCTTTAAATTAACACCAATTCAATTTGTTCGACCTCTGCCTCGGGCCATTGACCTTAACGTCGAACCAGGCAGCTGCGACACATATTCCGCATTCTTTGGAGTTCGCGACCCTCCATACGTAGAACTGACACCACGTATATTCAGGGCGTGTAGAGGAATGGTAATATGCTACCTGAAATACACTGCACCATTGCTCAGAACACAGCGTACCAGTGCAGCCGAGAGCACCGCCGCCAACCGTTCGACACTGAGCGCAATTATCCATCGATCGGTGGGGCAGCGCATTCTAAAGCCGATGGGAGCCGCCCGACAGAGCTGGGGATTAGGGCGTCTTCCGACGGCTGATGACAGCTCCACTGACCGGCCAGTGACGCGTGACCGAGCCGACGTTCCAGCCGACCTGCCGTCCAGCCACCGACACTGAGCCCACAGACCAAGACTGTACATTGGGTACAGGCTGGATCCCAGTACTACGCAATGGGAGAAGATGGTAACGTTGAGAGATTAAATAAGTTGTTTTGGTATTGGTCAAGCATCGTACCCTACTGGGACCAAGTGGCTCATGGTTTTGAATCTTGCTTCATCAGTTAATGAACAGACGAACCAACGGATTTGAAACTCTAAAACTGACGATCCGGCTAACAAACTGACTCCGTTTGTCAAGCAGTCGTGTGTGCCCCTCACAACATCTGACGCGGGTAGTGAATGCCACGCGTGGGAGGAATGAACATTAACATAATGCTCATTTCGTGCTTGCGCAAATAATGTCCATTGACATGCCTGACATGACATGTCCATTGACGCACAAACAGCCAATCACGTTACTATACCACCGCCCGGCGAGCCTGTGGCCTGTCAGATAGACTGTGCCGCATGATATAACTGTAAGGCGGAACAGCAGGCCAAGCTATCCGGTAATCACGGATATACCCATGCTGCGCAGTAGGTTGCTGTCAATGGATCCAGGGGATTGCAGCACATAGTGCAGCAATGTGCGCCACCTCATAGCGGTCAGCCGGCCGGAAGGATTTCCTGGATGGTGGTATCTAAGGCAGCGAATAGGAAAACATGTTTTGTGATATTGAAGAGAGAAAATGTTCATTGCATGACGACTCAACAGAGTAATCCAAAAGGCGCACTCAACATAGTGTGCTCTGAATGCACCCCCCCCCCCCCCCATTGGTGGATCAGGATTCATGATTGCGACATTTAAAAATAAGGTAGGTACTTTGTTAAATACTAAGTTATTAAGTTATAAAGTTGAGACACTAAGTTAGTTTATTATAAAACCAAGAACTGTTAAGCTGAACGTTATCAAGAATCGACGAAATTATTTGAAAATAGGTAGTCAAACCACTCAAGATTGTTTATTTTTCTGGGTAGGTTAATGAGCTGCGGTGTCACTATTCGTTCTTTAAGAGGTGACGCTGGAATTCATTCGATTCACTTTCATTCAGTCTTCTCAAACTCTCGGAGAAGGCCCCTATTCATAAAACGGACGCGCTCATGCCTCATCACATGCAACAGTTCTGTTCTGCTTGAGCATCACAAAGGACCTCGGCCACAGTTCCAATGGCAGTGGCGAGGAGAACTGGACGGTGGTCACATCTCGGTGACGTACCGTCCGTCCAGCCTCTCCAGAGCCGGCCAGCACGGTCCAGGCTCGCGCGATATACGGGCCGCCAGATGACGAGACCCCATACATCTTTCCCGCCATTTCGGCTTTAGAACTTGTAATCGCTTGACGGGCTCGGCTAATTCCCTGATTCGGGGCCATCGCGTAAATCCCGGCCCGAGCACAGCGGTGACCGGAGCTGGGGCGAGACTGGTCAGCTGGGCTGAGGGGTGGGTATCTGGGCTGAAGGGTGGGTAGCTGGGCTGAAGGGTGGGTAGCTGGACCATGGGCTGAGGGGTGGGTAGCTGGACTGAGGGGTGGGTAGCTGGGCTGAGGGGTGGGTAGCTGGGCTGAGGGATGGGTAGCTGGGCTGAGGGGTGGGTAGCTGGGCTAAAGGGTGGGTAGCTGGGCTGTAGCATGGAAGGTGGGCTGAATGAAGGGTGGGTAGCTGGGCTGTGGCGTGTAAGCTGGGCTGAAGGGTGGGTAGCTGGGCTGTGGCGTGAAAGCTGGGCTGAAGGGTTGGCCAGCTAAGCTGAAAAGTGGGTAACTAGGCTGAAGGGGTGGTTATCTTGGTTTAGAGGTGGGTAACTAGGCTGGGGCGTGAGTAACTGGGCTGAAATGGTAGGTACCTGGGCTAAGAGGTGAGTTCCTGGGTCAAAGGGGTGGGTAGCTGGTCTGAGGGGTCGATAACTGTACTGCAAGGTGATTACTGCGGCGTACATACAATTTGATACTCCAATTACAGGCGCATACTAAGGAATAGAGAAGAGATGGAGCGGATAAACAATACAAACACTCGCACTCGATACATTTTCGGGACTTTGTCAACTTAATGTGATATATGGTCATTAACAGAGCTCTCAAACTGTGATGACCCTCATTAAGGAATCATCTGACAACAATCACGGCAATCTGTGATTATGTTGGCACGCATTGTCAGCATTAATCCCGGCAATCTGACAATATGCTGGCTGTGATTGCGATAGTTTACCATGTCTTCAGAAGACAATTTCTATTACATCAATTTATGACTATAAGGAGAGTGCTTAAACAGGTAGTTTACTGTCGAAACAAACACATAGTAACATAATATATGGTTGTTAATGTTTCATATTGCAGAACAAATATTTCCACTAAAATACATAGTCACATATACTGTATAACTGGGCCAGCAAACATTCCCTTGAAATCAGTTTTTTTACAATAAGTTGTTCTCCGTACACTAGTTCTAAGCAGTTCTTCGTAAGATTTTACGATTGCATTTTCCCATAATGCTTGCGCTTGTTAGTTTCACGTCAATGTCCTATTTGTACGATAGAAACAAATTATCCAAAATATATACTAAATCAAACTCAGATACACGCTTCACAGAATTAAAGGGAAGTGTCGACCTTTAACATGGGCTGCTAAGATAGCAGAATTGTAGCTTAGCTAAATACATCACATACTTTGAGCCTGGAGGCTCATGTGTCGCAAATTCCACCTTAAAGGGAATAGTCCACCTTTAACATGGGATTTTGAATTGAGATATCCAATTTGTAGCTTGCATATAGAAACACCATGACACAAGGCAACTTATCTGAAAACTTACTATCAATGGTTCGAGAGCAAGTTTTGTGTTCAAATCGCTTGATTTTTACCAGATATGTGA
>JARFNZ010119672.1:9428-20992 GCA_031763405.1 Balanus nubilus | reverse complement strand
ACTCTTCAACAATATGGCCGTAAAAGTACAATAATAATACAATCATCCATGTCCACATTGATACAGTTCCATACCATGCATTCATTCTTGCTTCCAATCTGCTTAGTTTAGGATGTTGAACAGTGACCTGTTAACTATCAATAACAAGTAAAGCTTAGTTGCCGAGTTGAAATGTTAACTAGTGACATTACAGTTTACATTTGATTGGACAAAAAATGTTGATCTCTTACTTGGTAGGTATGCTCACTACCCCTTACCTAGGAAAGAATGCTGCCATTCATGATTATTGTACACTTACAACTAAATGGAAGGAACATGAGCTTAGATATTGAATACTTCCTTTAATTATGTTAAATATTGTTTTAAATTAATTATAGCTGATGCGATTGGGTACATTTAGTTCTTTTTGAAGCACCAACAGTCAAAACATCACTATGAATTTTTGCCATTTTCTGCCACTTTTTGCCGGTAAAAACCGGTTAAAACCGGCAACAACTAATTTTTGCCGGCAAAAATGCCAACCCTGCTACGAATATTTGCGTACCTCAAGCATTTGTAGGTTCTTGAGCTCTCGCTCCTTCTTCTTTTGTTCCTCCTTGAGTTGCCTGTAATACAGAGCATCGTTAGATAATGACAATCACAAACCCTTCACCCAGGCAAGTTTAACAGTAACAGCAAAACATACTCACTTTTCTAATTCAATCACTACCTCCAATAACCCCTCCCTCAAAAGGAATATCATCTCCCCTCTAAATATCAGCTTTCTGACACAACGCAGCATAAATAAGGAGGGTATGTGGCACGAGACAAGGCGGCGTCGAGTTCCACAGAATGTCGCCCTGGGTGTTCAGAGTCAAACCACTATCGTCATCTCGCCGGGGGGGGGGGGGGGGGGGGTAGCCAGCGGGGGCCCCCGACCGGGCACGCCGGGCCCCCTCCAGCGGCCTCATCAGCTCCCTGGCCTGGTGGTAGTTGGACGCCGAGGTGCCGGCACCGGCGCCCGAGCCGGACGCGCCGCCGCCCTCGTCGCTGTGGAGAGAACACAGAGGCCCATCAGACGTCAGCCCGTGTACCCTTTAGACTTCAGTATACAGGACACATGCCCTTTAGACGTCGGTAAACAAAGTCACGTCAAAACTTCAGCTGATCATTCCAGTCAACCATACCTTACTTTGACATTGAAGTATACTTTGTATACTTTACATACTTTGTATACTTATAGTATACTTTGACATTGAAGTGTCACAAATAAAGACGTCAGATCCAGCTTCCAGATAGGATAATACGCTTTGACTACACGAGGTCACTGTACACAATACACATGTCAGACAGGCCGCATATGACACCGGTACCACACAACCTGATCACAGCAGCCTGCCTGGAGAGGACTCCCCGGTCCCGGGCCATCCAATAGTCCCTACCTTTTGATGTTGATGACGTACGGCTTTTTGAACTGCCGCTTCTTGCCGCCGCTGAGCACATCCACCTGCCGCTTCACCTCCGCCTCCGACATCGGGATGCACTCCTCGCCGTCCTCCGAGATCTGACGAGGAATCAGGAGTCAGTCAGAGATCTGACGAGGAATCACGAGGAGTCAGTCAAAGATCTGACGAGGAATCACGAGGAGTCGGTCAGAGACCTGACGAGGTTTCATGAGGAGTCAGTCAGAAGTCTGACGAGGAATCAAGGGGAATCAGTCAGAGATCTGACCGATGGATCACGAGGAGTCAGTCAGAGATCTGACCGAGGAATCACGAGGAGTCAGTAAGAGATCTGACGAGGAATCGCGTAAGTCAGTCAGAGATCTGATCTGAGGAATCACGAGGAGCCAGTCAAAGATGGAATCATGAGGAGTCAGTCAGAGATCTGACGAGAATCACGCAGAATCAGTCAGAGATCTGACCGAGGAATCACGAGAGTCAGTCAGAGATCTGACCGAGGAACCACGCGGAGGTAGTCAGATACCTAACGAGGAAGCACGAGGAGTCGGTCAGATATCTGACCCGAGATATCTCGAGGAGTCAGTCAGATTCAACTCGGGTCGAATTTAAATTTACAAAATTAAAATTTCGGGTTTAAATTTACCGTCAGCCAACTGGGCGCCGGGCGGGTCAGACTGGCAAGAAATGTACTAACGGGCACAGACCCAAAGGAACGTCATATATAAATGATACAGCTATAAACCGAGTTTTTGAGCAGTACATACACAATGTTACCATGAAAAGTTAAAGAAACTTACAAGCTAAACTTTGCAAGTTTAGCAACAACTACAAAAATAACTGAAATAAACAAGCATTAACAGATATTAACCCGAACACAGACCGTTTTAGGATTGCTCATTGCACAATGCACATCTCCATGGTAGGAGCAGCCTGTAACAGCATTTATCAAACTTAAAAGTATATAGACTGTAGTCAGTTAACTGCACGTTGAGGCGCGGTGTCTCTGCCCTCACCTTCAAATAGTCTCCGATGACCACTTTACTGCTGAATGTGAAGTGGTCCCTGGTGACGTCCATGATGTTGTTCCTCTCCAGGTACTGTGAACGAACCGAGTGAAAACACTTCACAAGGGGAAGACTATCACATTATCAGCATGTCACACATTCTGACCTGGAGCACTCAGACACAACTGGCGTTGTTTTACATACAAACTTCCTACCGTGATTCTTAACAAGACGCTGAGAATCTCACAATAAAATAACTGTCCTGGGTTGAATAAATCGAGCAATAGTGTCAACAAGGCTGTTGCAGCCCCCAGAATAGCAATTACAACGCTCAATACGACCCTCAGAAGACCCCCTCCCCGCCCAACCTCGTTCGCAGAAGCAACTTCTGGACACTGCCCCACAAACACATTCATAGCAAAACACTCCATGTCCCACACGCCCGGAGGAGTCCGGGCTTAGAAGAGCACATCTCAACTGCCATCCCTTAGTCTTCAACCTCTCCTGAACTCACTCAACTCAACTCAACTCTCTCCATACCCGCAATGACGCAACACCTCTGACCCCTCCCACCCCGCGCTAACCCCTGCCCCGCTCCTTACCCGCAGTATGTCGGGGAACTGCCTGAAGGCCTTGCCGCAGGGCGCGTAGTAGACGACGTCGCCGCGCGGGCCAGCCTGCGTTATCTTGCGGATGGTCGTCTCCCGTCGCCAGCCGCGGTCCAGGGGCACGCGCAGCTTGCGCTCGTCCGTCACTACGCGACGGCGCTTTGACGGCGTCAAACCTGCCGGGCGGGGGCGGGGGCGGGGCGGCGGGTGTTAACGACAAAAGCAGGTGAAGGCGGTGGGAACACAGGCATGTTTAGCTCATATTAGGTCAGATTTAACAAGTGTTATGATTAAAGTTAAGCTGATCGAGGGCTTGGCCGGTATATAAGTGGATCTGCCAGAAAGTAGCGGCAGCTTAGCTCGCAATCATTAAACGAACGAATGAAATATAAAACAGCCAACACAATCACAGGCTTATCAACAGAGATCAGTATAACTTGATGATGATTGGGGTTTTGGGTCGCACTGACTCACTGACTTTATGGGCGGTACACTATGGCCTATACGGCGCTCATAAAGATCAGCAACTCACTGAGCACAAGCTACGAAGAAAGTCACAACATGACAGGCAAGTCTAACCGACTTAAACATTCGCCCTCTCCTTCTCCATCAAAACAACGTCGCTAAATCCACTCACTCCTACCAACACTCCAACTCCTCTGCGTCCCTGCATCAGCCTCCACACCCTGACATCCCTGCACCAGCCCCCACACCCTGACATCCCTGCACCA
Source organism: Balanus nubilus (assembly GCA_031763405.1). Taxonomy (NCBI): domain Eukaryota; kingdom Metazoa; phylum Arthropoda; class Thecostraca; order Balanomorpha; family Balanidae; genus Balanus; species Balanus nubilus. The sequence continues at coordinate 17,207 of JARFNZ010119672.1, read as the reverse complement.
GCCTCCACACCCTGACATCCCTGCACCAGCCTCCACACCCTGACATCCCTGCATACCCCACAGAGCACGAGTGCGCGACGCACACGCCTCCTACCATACCTGCCGGGTCCGATCCGGGCGCGCCGCGGCTGGAGGACACTTCACACTCTGACTCGTGATCGGAGAGCTCCTCACTATCCATCCCGCTGCTGTCCTCGTACTCTCGCTTCAGCCGGGCCAGGTAGCTGGAATACGGAAAGCTGCCAGTCCCGGCGCGGGGGAGGGACCCGGTACACGTTAGTACCCCGTGTGCGTGCGTGCGTGCGAGTGTGTTTGTGTGTGTGTGCGTGTTTGTGTACGTGCGGGGTGGGGATGACACCGGCCACAGGCAGAGAACCGAGGCAGAGGGCCGAGACAGAGGGCGCAAGACGTGTGTATGGGTAAGCCATCACCGTAATATGGTCACATTATTTATTGTAGGTTACTTGATGGGAACGACGTTATATGGGTCGGGGAAGTCAACGAAAGTATGGAAAGACACAGAAGGAAAGAGTAGTGAAACTAGACTTACACATCAACGAGGGTGAAATTGCAACGGACAGCTTTTCCGAATAATTACTAGTATTACGAACAAATGCCAGTTTTTCAGGTGCTGGGCAGAAAGATGCTTTATCGCCATAAGTGCCTATTCATTACCAGTATTACGAACAAATGCCAGGTTTTTCAGGTGCTGGGCAGAAAGATGCTTTATCGCCATAAGTGCCTATTATCAGCGATTGCAGTATGCAAGAAAAGACCGTACCATCGGACTATCGGCAACGAAATATGAATGACCGTCTGTAACAGCTGTTTATCATAACCGATTACATGAAGCGTTACAAATTCACCGATTTGTTTGACAAGTTTGAGAAAATGTTAAATGAGCGAGTGTCGGAGAGTTACCGGAAAAATACCCTCACCGAAATACTGCAGCTGTGGAATTTTAGTAGACATGGGACACCGATATCAAAGACACCCCGATCCCCGGTAGTTAATCATAGAGCCAGAAGATCGCAACAAAGCCTAGCGCCGTGCGACGGCAAAAAGGTCTCCTTTGCTCACTCAACGCAGGCAAAGTTCGCCTCTCTGCCATCGCACGGGCCGTTCACTCGGCCGGTCCACCCCTACCTGCTGAGCTGCTCGTCTGTGCTGGAGGTGACCTTGTGCTTGCGCTGGTCCGAGGAGCCGGCCGACTTGACCGAGAGCGAGTCGTCGTCGTCGCCGGCGGGGGCGGGGGCGGTGGCGGCGGCCGGGGCGGTGGAGGAACGGGGGCGGACCTCGATCGTTAGCTCGTCGGTCGACATCTGCATGGCGCCGCTGCCGCCCGGCTGTCGGGGCACGGGAGATGGGTTAGAGGGGAGAGAGAGAGTTCATACGAGGTCATGTGGGCTGCCAAGGGGTCACATGATTGTCACAAGGGGTCTGATGGGGTCGGGCAGGGTAAAACAAAGTAAAGCAGAGAGTGGATGAATAGGATAGGGGACAACGAGGGTTTAAACAGGGGATGAACGGGGCAGAGGTCAAGCAACAACTGATAGTTGTTGTCCCGTCAGCAGGTTCTTGCCGCTGAATGCATTGTGTGCTGTGACTGCATGTCACACGGCCACGAGGACAAACGGACACGTACGCCACGCAGTGAGAACGGCACACAGCCGCGCTCTGCCGGGCAGGATGACTCAGCGAGTCGCCTTTAAATGACTCAGCGCGCTGAGCTATCGGCTGTTCCCAGATATGGGTACAGCACTGGCACAGCATGGCCGGACACGCTGCAGGGATGCAGCTACCGACGCCAGTCAAAAGGGGATTACAGACATGTATGGCGCGAAGACAAGTGGTATAAAAAGATGGGCTGAAAATGTCGCGTTTACCGACAAAGATTCGTGCAACTATGAAGGTGAACACAGCGGGTCCATTAGGTATACGTTCAGAAGTCAGGTATCTTTTACACCATTCAGTCCTTGAACATTCCCGGTGAATAAATTAGCTGAGCTCATCTATAGCGTGAATATGATTTACATCAACGGCATCGAAAGTCGGTATCTTTATCTTCGATTCAGCAAGTCACCGCTTCCATTTTCCAAACAAAATAAAATTGACTTCAAAGGAGTGGAATTTCAGTGTTAAAACGAAGTCATCGAACTAAGCATCAAGTTCGAGCTTTATCACACAGATATCAGTGAGCCAATCCCTAACCAGCGAAAAATGCTGCTTCGGCGAGCTTTGGGACAAAAGACAGGCTTAATTCCATAACAACTAGCTTCTCAGCATGTAAAGCCTAGACAGCTTATCTCATTCAACCAGTGGAAACACAGCTTATGTCAGACTTGCATATTTGCATTGAATGCGGAATTTGTATATTATCCAGCGAATTCACACGAATTTTTAACGCCAGATGCGTCTATTATGACTAATACTGCTCAGGGAAAGCTTGGCAGGATGCAAATTTATGCATGCCGCTACACAAAACATCACATTTACGAAAACTTATACGTCAAAAGGTTATCGGTATATGTGCATCATAACTAACGAAAAAGCAGTAATACACAAAGGTAAGCAAGACGTGCCTCCTTCCGACTGTTCCTCCCCTTGACGATGTGTTTAAAATCCATCCCCACCAGGGATGCAACCTCTCAACCCCCCCCCCCCTCCCCTCCCTCGCATGCAGCAACGGTCAGTAAGCCATCGTTTGTGTTATACGGTCAGTGAGGCCTGTTATACAGCCAGCCAGGTGTGTTATACAGCCAGCCAGTCGTGTGGCGTTTTTCCAGTCAGCCAGTGAGAGCCGCGCGGCGCGGAGGAGCGGTCGGCGAGGGGCGCGGTGAAGACTGGCCTCCGTCCCTACCTGGCTGGCGTCGTCCGTCGAGCGGCTGTTGGCCAGCAGCGAGGCCACCGTGTTCTTCTTGGGCCGCGACACGCCCACGCCGAGCTTCTTGGCGCGCGAACGCCGCTGTCCGCTGCCGCCAGCGCCGCCGCCGCCGAAGCCCGCCATCGCCTGCCGGCCGCCCCCGCCGCCAGTCAGCCGCCCGCCGCGCGCAGACGCAGAGCATGCAGCGCTACACAGCGTAGTACACACTCCGGCCACCGGCGCTGTCCGTACCGTACCCGCAGTACGCACATACTGTACATGAAGTACGGCGCCTGTGTGGTACGCTGCGTACAGCGCCGGCGGCCGGGAGCAGCACATGGTCACGTGCCAGGCAGCCACCGCCCCAGGCTCCGCCCGGTCCCCACAGCGGGCGGCTCATCCGCCGCGAAGCGCCGCCCCACCCCACAGCGAAGCAGGTGCCGAACTAGACGACAGCTCGGAGCATCTGGAGGGCGGTGTGAGCTCAGATACACGCCGGTCAGCGGCGGAAGGGAGGCGAGGGGGGACGCGGGAGGGGGGGGGGGGGGGGGCGCCTACCGTCTGCGCCGAGGCCATGGCCGAGTGGAACCGGAGCTGCTCCATCTGCATCTCTGGAGTGAGAGGCAGACCCAGCGCCGCCGCCGCCGCCGCGCCGCCAGGGAAGCCTGCCGCCTCCGGAACGCTGCTGCGCTCTGCAGACGCGCACACAAACACCGTACGAGTTAGCGGTGTGATTCGCTTTAGCCACGCAAGCATGTCACAGTCTGATGCTCGTCGTGGTTCAAATTGAGGAAAACACAGGTGTGGAGAATGTATGATACCAGAAAACCAGCGTTAAAAATAAGGAACAATGCGTGATGTCCGACCGGAAAGCCGACGCAAAATACACTTTTCTGCGCATACTTCGTGGAAACCCCGAACAAAGCATCTATCGTCGACCCTGGTCCTAGGCACTCACTCTTGGCGGGCGGCTGCTGTTTCTTTGAGAGGTTGAGCGGTCCGTCGGCGGCAGGCGGGGAGCGGGAGCCTCCTCCGCGCTCCACCGGCGTCAGTGAGACTGAGCTGGTGAGCATGGTGGTGCCCTTGGCGGCCACGGGGGTGATGGTGACCTGAGCGCCACCCGAAGTGGACGGCGACTGGCCCACCTGACGAACACGGAGAGGCACTGGGTAAGACACTACAGCGCGGCCGCTGCCGGCGACAAGCAACGAGAGTGAAGGCAAAATGCCCGGGGCCAACACGTCGCGGGTTAGAAAGGGCGCGATTCAGCAGATCTGATGTATGACTGTAATTGAGGTTAACAGCCAGAGGGTTGCCAGATGACGACCAGTCTTGTATAGTTCCGTGCAGGGAACGGCATGTCCGAAAAGGACAGGGCAATGGTTGTGAATTATGTTGGCAACATGATAAACGGGCTGTTCAATAACATTCCAGAAATGAAATTAATTGACGAGAGACAGTTACTAATTGACGGACATCGAAGTTAAGTTAGAGATCAAAGGCAGATCATGCAACTTTGAGTAGCATACATTCATGTGAGCCATCATGCTGGGATGACACCTAGCCGTATTTTTCACCAATAAAGGGTTTAAAAGGGAAGTCAAGGTTTTTGAGACAGTGATAGCTTTCTACCCTGGGAAAAGGCATTAACCTCGCTTTTTACGCACCAAGGGAAGGATTTTCATTAATAATTTCGCAAATTTGTTACTCTATTTCATTCACGGCATTCTATTAGGTCATGCATTGACAATCCGTCCCACATCAAGTCGGAGTGCACAGAGTGCACGTTACGCTGGAGGACCGGCGAGCCAGTGCAGTGCAGTGCCGGGCCGTGCAGACAGTGCCGGGCCGTGCAGATAGTGCCGGGCGGCGGATGGCGGGCAACGGGTGCAGTCTGCCCCCTAGCTAGCGTATCTGGCCTCAGGAGACTTGACAGCTCAAGTGCCGCCAACAGTGCTGAAAGGCCATCGCATCAGCTATCCCAGCCTCCCAGCTAACGTGCTAACGCAACCCGCGGCGCACGGTCGGCCAGGCTGCAGTTAGTGGCGACTAACCTAGCCGTGATTAACCCCGTCTAGCAGGAAATAGCCTAGCGGTGACTAGTCTGTTAGCGCGCTAAGCTAGCCGCTGCAGTGACTAGCCGTTAGCGCTAAGCTAGGCGCCGGCTGCGCGCGCGCGCGCGCGTCAGCCGTCAGCCGTCAGCGAGACGGCGGCGCCAGTTAGTCTGAACCAGAACTGGAGACAGACAGAGGCCTGACTCCCGCCCACTAACCGCGCCAGATTCCTTAGCAACTGGCTTAATCTCCACCTTGGTTCCGAGCATCTCGAGTTGACGGAGCCGGTCGCTGGTCGACTTTGACGAGGTCGGTGTGATGGTCACACTGTCCGTCAGCCGCGTCTGCATAAACACAGAACAGAGGCGAGATGAAACGTGTCAGTAACTTCACACGTCAGCGTACGGACAAATACAGCTAAACGCATAAGAACAAAGTTAACAAACTCCGATACAGGACACCGTTCCGCCAAGTGTTGCAAATTTAAACTCAACGAAATTGCAAGCCATTCTCGGAAAGTCCTTAGCGTCTCAAGCACCTAATCGCCACTGTCCTTTCAAGCACCACCAGGGCCGCGCCTAAAATTCTCCAACATCCTCCGTGGACATCTACCCGTACCGAACAGTTCAGCGGATGCGGCTGGCACCAACACGTACCTCTGTGGCTGGCGACCGCCCGAGTATGTTTGAGACGCCGTGGGTGAGCGGCCCGCCGGCAGCGGCGGCGGCGGCGGCGTAGGGCGGGTCGAGCGAGATGGTCTTCTTGCGCCCGCGGTTGGTGGTGCCGGGTACCTTCGGGCCACTGATGGACGAGGTCTGCTTGATCATCTCGGTACCGACGGGCAGCTGAAGGCCGCCCGCTCTGCTGAAACACGCCCCGCCGGCCTCTACAGAGCCGCCACCCGTACAGAGGGGACATTGCTGGAACACGCCCCGCTGACCACTACAGAGCCGCCACACGTACAGGGGGGACACTGCTGGAACACGCCCCGCCGGCCACTACAGAGGGGACACTGCTGAGAGGGAACACTACAGAGGGGACACTGCTGAAACACGCCCCGCCGGTCACTACAGAGGGACACTGCTGAGACACGCCCGCTGACCACTACAGAGCCGCCACCCGTACAGGGGGGACACTGCTGAAACACGCCCCGCTGACCACTACAGAGCCGCCACACGTACAGACGGAACACAGCTGAAACACGCCCCGCTGACCACTACAGAGGGAATACTGCTGGAACACGCCCCGCCGGCCAATACAGAGCCGCTACCACGAGATAAGACACGAAATGAGACAAAGTCGGGACCGCTGGGACAGAACTGAGACACGTGATGAGACAAAGTCGGGACGGCTGGGACAGGGCCAGGACAGACGGAACATAGTCGCTGCGGAGCTGAGCCGCAAACTGAATACAAATGGGGACAGATACGGAACAAAGACGGGGCATAGTCTAGACACTGAACCACCCTGGGACACACCAGTGTTAACCGCAGCTTAACATACTTAACGACGCCGACACGTTTCAAAGTTAACATTTAAAACCTGTTTTGCCTACCCCAATGCACGAAACGCGACGAACATCTAATCAGCTTAGACATGATTACATATTAATGCCAACGAATTGTTTCTTTGTTGATCTATTTGCAACTTGCACAATGAAACCTAAAACAGAAATTGTCAAATGAAATACCCAAACCACTTTCCGCTCTATATATCCCGTCTATCAAACCTCATTACATTCTCCGCCGGACATTCCAACCGGCCCGTTGCAGGCTATCTCTACAATCACAGAGGTTATTCAACTGCACGTACAGTGACCCGCTCTCCGTGACGATACGACGCCAGAAAATGGAACAGCTGCCGCCCAGGCCACTCACAAAACAAGAGCAGGTGTCACGGCCGTTTTTACCCGCGCCCTGCCAAGGCGAGCGGGCCCCTGTCGTGTCGGGTCATCCATCAACGCCCGAGGCAACGACCCTGACCCGCTCCCACCGCCCCCCCCCCCTCCCCGCGCCCCGCACCCGTGTCTCGCCCGTACGTCCTGGACGACGAAGATCCCGACCCGGACCCCGAGCCACCGCCGCTGCTGCTGGTGCTGGGCGCCTTCATCCCTGCAACACGAACAATAGGTTACGTCAGAGAGGCAGCGAGTCGCGGCGAGTCGCGGCGCGGTGGTGGCGTGGAAAAGCGGCGGCCAAGGCGCCAGGTATGCGTGTGAGACGTGTGTCGCGACCGGATACCGGGCAGGTTTTTGTGCTGTCACTGTCGGAGTGAGGCAAGTCGAGTTTGGCGACTGTGGAGAGTCGCGCTGGGCTGCGGGAGCCGAGTGTAGAGATTCGGGTCGAGTCATAGCGACGGTGGCGACGGCTGCCGAGCTGTGACGAGTCAGACTCAGCGGTAGCGGTGATGGCAGCCACTACCCAGACTTTGCGGTGACGCGGGGGGTGGCAGTGGCAGTCACGAGCTGATGATACTGGCGGTAGCAGTGACGGTACCGTCACCTGTCGAGCCGTTACACCCCGCGTTGGCCGATGGTCGTGATGATGGATAGGGCGTCGAGCTCGGCGACTGTGCCGGCGACTGTGGCGGCGACGACGGTGGCGGCGGCTGCAGCGGTGACGGTGGCGGCGGCTGTAGCGGTGGCGAGCCGGGCTCCGTGACGGTCGTGGCGATGGCGGCATCTCGCGGGAGCCGGCACCCGCTGCGGTGTGCCAGCTGCCGCCAGGGCGAGCGGCGGCAGACCAGCGATGGCGGCGGCGGGGAGGGTCGCCCGTCCCGGTCTGCCGGGCCGCGTCAGAGCCGTGCCATCTGGCCTGGTCCGGGACGGCGGCCATATCGACTCGTGCCCACGGTGGTGGGGCG
>JARFNZ010119661.1:0-12480 GCA_031763405.1 Balanus nubilus | reverse complement strand
GGGCTCTAGCCCCCAATGCTGAGTTGAGCCCCCCCCCCCCAATGTTTGCTCTGAGCCCTCCCAATGTTTTACAAAACAATTTCACATTTGTACGTTGACCATCGTATTAAAGGGACATTGTCAACCTTTGGCGGTAATGTAAAAACCGGTTAAAATCAACGTAACTAATTTTGTGTCACTGATGGTGAGGCTCAAACGTGCAGCCACATCACTAAGCAGGATATATAATGAAATGATTTTTGACTCATCTCCAACTCTCAAAAGAATCGCCTGATTATGATCCGCACTATTTTGGTATGATGGCCGCCCTCATAAATATTGCATCTTTTTATACGTTCTTGGTAATCTGTTCTGCTACGCAGTTTGTTTATTTCGCTAAAATATAGCCACCATTAATTTTACATCAATTAACAAATTATATTGTAAATTAAGTGAAAGCAAAGTTTATTACATTCAACTAAATCACAAAAGAAAAAAGATCCTAGCCAGAGGTTCTGCTGTGCGCTTTGTTTACGTTTCTTATGCGCTGCCAAGCAGAATATTACAGTTCGCCGCGGAGGATGGGCTAAAGCCGGGCGGAATCCGACGATACGGTAAAGGACATTGCGTACTTAAGTTAGCCATAGCATGTGCGAATCGTGTTGACTCATGTTTTTCAGAAGATAAGAGAGGACTCTGTTCGACTAAAAAATAATTGAGAATAGGACTCTGAACGAAAAACACGATGGTAACATTCTTTTGTTGGTACACTCCAAAATCCTAATTAAATTTATTCTTCAAATATAATGTAGTGACAATGCGATTCCAGTCATTCCAGAGTCTGTTAGGTTAGAAAAAGTACCTACGGTTTTATTATTAGGTTAGGAAAATTACCTACGGTTTTACTAAAACTAGTACGAAAAGTCAATCTTTGAATGAAGATTGCAGACGATTGAGGGCGAAGTTTTTGAAACGGACTGAAGTGGTTTAACAGGGGAATCTGGCTCTATCACATATCGCATTTTGTAGTTTAGTTGACAATGTCCCTTTAAACGGTGAAATGTGTGTTTCTAGGTCAAAGGATTCAGCCTGAAACACTTCAGTTTTATAACTGTCCTGCAGTTATGATGATCGTTATACCCATTCCCGCATTACTAATTGTGAGTTTAAATTAAATGAAGCTACATCTGATAACAGGTAATATACTCGACGCTGTTCTGGAATAAGAAAATGCTGCCTAACAGTTGTGATGTCTGCCTACCTGTTGGCCTCTAAGGAGTCTGAGTAGCCTCTGCTCGGCTGCCCTCCGTTGTTACCTGTTTCTCTGTCACCTCCGTCGCCTCTGCTGCCTTCTGCCTGGCGATCATCTAACAGCTCTCACCAGCCGCCCGATGACGGCCCGGTATTTTTGGCTGAGCTCTTGAAGTTGCTCGGCTCTCATGAAGGAACTCATCCTATCCACCACCCGTTCAGCTCTCGGTGGCCGACTGGCGGCGGCGGTCAGCGGCAGGCCAACCTCGGCTGTAGCCGATCAGCCAAGAGCGCGCTCCATGTCTGGGGGAAGGCTGACCCCTCCGGTCAAGGGCGTCCCTGTGCCTCAGGGGCGTCCCGACCCCGACACCTGCGGTATCCCACATGCCTGGACCACTGCCACCGGCCGGAGCGGCCCAACCTGTGTTTGCTTTCAAATCAAACACGGGCCGTCCTGATCGCCGTTCGAGTGTAAATATCTATCGGCCGGCCGCGCGGCGGCGGGTGGTGCCAATTGGACGTCCCGCCGCGCACCGGCGCAGGCTCTGCCGACCGCGGCGGCGTCCGCGACGCAACGCCGCCGGCGCCCCCAGTGCTCTTGTGCTGTCCGCTGTGCTCCTGCGTCCCGCGCGCCGCGACCTCCGGCCCTTCTCCCACCCACCCACTCACAAACACACCCACAATGGCGGACAAGAAGAACGAGCATATGCACCACAGAGACATGGAGAGCTGGTCGCTGCTGGGCACCTACGGCATCCTGGTGGCCTTCCTGCTCTTCCTCTACGCCGTCTACAACATCATCTACTGACCGCCCCTGCCCGGCGGCCATTCCTTGTGGATGCTCCGTGTGACAGGGATGAGTACGTATTCCGCGCTGTGTGCCGCTCTGCCGGCCCTGTCTCTCTGTTCTGTGCTGAAGCTATCTGTTTCTTTGAAGCTCCGGAGTGACCGGCTTGTTTCTGCTTGTGACAGCAAGAAGGCTGAGGACGGGTTGTGTGTTCTTGGCTTGACTGCTGCTTGTCTGATGCTTCTTTGCCGATGCAACTTTTGGCAGAGGGTCGATGGTTGGTGTTCCCTAATCGTCGGGCACGTTCGTTGTCGCTGCAAGTGTCGAGGGTGCACGCGCTACTGCTTCCGGAAGTCCGCTATGTTGTGTACTAACGCTGAGAAGAGCGTCGACTCGTGCAGTGGAGGTAGAACATTCGTGGCGCCCGGCTGCTTCCTCCTTTTCCTCCCAACTTACACCTCTTCTGTGGCTTTAAGGGAATAGTTCACATTTAACATGGGGTTTTGCATAGGCGTAGGAACGTCACGAAAAGTGGGGGGCCAGTGAAACTTTGATCTCGCTTTGTGGGAAAACTAACCCCCCTATCATAAATTTATTTGCAGATTTAGGCTCATTTCGCCTTTGTGAATCATTTGCCGCCTTTCATTTTGTTTTTGAAGACGAATTAAATATTTTAGCGAAATTTTTGGCTGAAAAGTGTGTGTGTGTGGGGGAGGGGGGCATGGCCCCCCTGGCCCCCCTTGTTCCTACGCCTATGGGGTTTTGAACTGAGATAGCAGATTTGTAGCTTGGATATAGAAACCTCATGGCACAAGGCAGTTTATCTGAAAACTAACTATAAACGGTTCAATAGCAAGTTTTATGTTCAAACCGCTTTGCTTTTACCAGATGACCATGGTTATACCAGATGGGTCGTCATTAAAATAAGACAATACTTGCAGCTAGCTTGAACCGATTTGTCCCAAATTTGGACTAATTCGGTTCAACCGTTCAACTTGGATTTCGTAAAATATGTGGAGTATATTTCTGTGTTATTTGCCTACCTCGTTCAATTCCAGGTTCAACTAGTTTAAAAAACAATAAAAACAACCACCTTTCCCACTTTCAAACTGAAGCTATTCACTCCACAAACAGTCAACGACCACGCTATGTTCGTTATCTACGTAAACAAATACCCGAGTTCGACATCGGTTTCGAAGCTTCAGCGCATTGTTTTCCGCAGTTAGATTATCATAGTTTTTCGCCTGTAGGATTTACCCTAGTTGATCAGTGACGTCGTGTGTGACAAAGTGTTTGTAAATGACGTAGTAGAAAAGATCTGATCTCTCTGATAACTTAATCATTCGTGAATTTCAAGACAATGTGACACCAGTATTGCCATTCACATACTCCACTGAGCAATACTATAGCACGGACTCGAATTTTTCAATTTAAGCTATACCCTTTGATTGGTTTGGGAACCGGTTTTGGTGTTTTCAGCGTTAAAAAATCTGCGTATTTTTATCGATTTTTCGATCTGAGACCGACGTCCTTCTTCAAACTAAGTTCTTGTTTACATTTTAAAACATTCTGTCTGTGACGTCAGGACCATAGCAATTTATGAGTACAATTCTGGCGCAAACGCGACGGTGATGTTGGGTAATTCTACGCTTGCCAGGTGCTCCTGAGGTCATGCTTTATTGCGTTGCGTGTCAAATAAGATCGATGACATATTTGTATATAATAATGTTCATGACATAGGTGTGTTATATATCATGATAAAATGGCAAAATGTCTTGAAATATGAGAGACACAGCTCAAGGAAGAAACGAAACATCCATCATGAGGCTTGATCAATTAAACATGGAAATAAATGCCTCCATCTTGCTCCTCCAGTTTCTTGTTCCTCAACTCTGCAACCACATGGTTCTCCCGTCTCCGAACTTTGTATGAACTCGATGATAGACATTACGTTAAAAGCCAGCAAGTTTTGCGGCATTGCTTTAAGAAAACCTGGGTTTAACGCATTGGCCCTGGCAGTCATGACATTAAAAGTCAAAGGAAGGTGAATTTAAACATCAAACATACTCTACGACCGCTCAGAAATAAATTACCAAATTTTTATTAGGAAAAAATACTCGGAACATGACAGCTTCTTTGTCACTTTAATATATCGTGTACCAATATCTCTGCTGGAAATACAAACTCACGCTGTCCCCTCGTGTAGATAATTATATAACATCCACTTATATTCTACCTACTGTGAGCTTATAATGATAAGCTTTATAACTCTAAAAACTTGGATGCAGCCGAGGCAGAATTTCCGAAACAAATCACTGCCGCGACGCTGTGATTGAGATTCTTGAAGAAATGACATTAACAACACGCAACAAAATGCTGCATCAGCGGCATTATCTGCCACCAAAATTGCTATGGTCCTGACGTCACAGCATCAAGGACCGCGATATTCATCATTGTAGTTTTTATCGATTTTTAAACTTATTTTTATGTTTATAAAAGTTAAATCTAACTTTAAAAGCACAAACAAATTTGCTCGTTCCTGTGAGACCAAAATATTGGTATCTTACCAAAGAGTCCGCAACCCCGTCACGATGCGTGAATGAGGAGTGGGTGGATTGAAATGGTGGTTCATTGTAAGATTTGATCTTGTTTTCTACCTTGTAGAGATAATATCAGTTATGCTGGTGTTATGAGTATGACTTGGGATTGACTTAGACGCCGGTCTTGTCGCCATGCACAAGCGATGTCAAGAAACATAACTTCTTTTAGGACCGGAACAGTGCTAAGTTTCTTGCTAACATCTATAATTCGCCACTGGAATGCGGCTGGTCTTACTGATGACACGCCAAGCCCATGTGATCGCCAATGCTCGCCTGGCACCATGATCCGGGACAGTTAATTATTGAAAAGGCGTCAGTGTTGGTCATTACATAAACACCGCGTTGTTCCAATATTATAGAGACATTGTCACCTAAATTTAAAATTTGATATGTGATAGATCTAATTTCCCTTGTTAAGCCAGTCCAGTCTATTTCAGATACTTCGCCCTCAATCGTCTGCAATCTTCTTTCAAATATTGTTTTTTTCGCACTAGTTTTAGTTAAACCGTAGGTATTTTTCCTAACCTAACCGACTCTCGAAAGACTGGGATGGCACTATCACTACACATTTGAGGGAGAAATTTAATTAAGATTTTGAAGTGTTCCAACACAAGAATGTTATCAGGTTTTCCGTTGAAAGTTCTATTCTCATTTATTTCTTAGTCAAACACAGTCCTCTCTTTATCTTTCGAAAAACAGGAATCAACACGATTCGCAGATGCTATGGCTAAGTTGAGTACGTAATGCCCTTTACCGTGTCTTCGGATTCCGCCCGACTTTGGTCCTTCCTCTACGGCGAATTGGAATATTCTGCTTGGCAACGCGGACGAAGTGTAAACAAACTAGCAGAAGGCGCCACTGCAAGAACGTATCAAAGGAGCCAAATTCTTTGCGATGTTAATGGTGGCTGTCATCATGTCGAAACAGTACTGATCATAATGACGCAGTTCTTTTTAGAGTTGCAATTGAGTCAAAAATCAGTTCTTAATGTTTTCCTGTTAGGTGACGTTGCGGTACGTTTGAGCCTTACCACCAGCGACATGAAATTCGTTACGTTGATTTCAACCGTTTTTTACATTACCGCCAAAGGTGACGAATGTCCCTTTAAAGCTGATGAAATTCGCAATGGAAGCCAAAGCTGCTACTCGGATAATTGCATCATTTAAATTAAAAGATTGTTTATTGTTAAGGAAGTGGAGGACGTCAATCAAGTTCAAAGCAGTGTGTTTGACAAAATATCCAAGGTATTCTGTTGAGAATCCTATATTGTTGACAATACTATTTTACCGAGCAAGATCTCTTGTCACCAATGGTCATTATTTTCGTTCTACTTCGAAGCTGAATCGAATATTATTTACGAGACCTGGACCACCGTGAAATACACACGGCTGACCCTTCAGATGATGCCGGGTTCTCCGCTTCAGCGAACATATCAAAGTGGGGTATTTGTTATAGTTTCATCGCCTACACAGGTCGCTGACGTCCTAAACATCGCCCGCGCTGCCAGGATAAGCATCCAAATCTGCGACCGATGTAAACGTCGCTGCGTTTGTGTGTTCCCTTGTATCAGCTGTGAGGTCCGCCCCTGTAAACCGCGAAGGCTGTCCAGTTTCTAACCTACGTCCTATCCGGATCTATCTGGTGAACGGAGTGTCTGATTTGTAAACTTAACTGTCATCCACAGTGGTGACGTCATTGGTGCTAGCTTTCGTTCATGGTAGTCGCCTTTTAGCTCAGGCGCGAAGCGGAAGTTGAAACTTCAGGATTGTTTTTTTGTATTTTTGGTAGGGAAGAGCTAGCCTCACAACAGTTGTGTGCCATTTATAATTGATAAACGAATATCCGACTAAAATTAGAAGGGACTGTGATGTTTGATTAACGATTGATTGAAAACCATTCACAATAATTTAATTAGTTCCATCTAGCCAGGCGATAAGAAAGGACCGTGTGACAATGTGCATCAATAATTCATCAAGCAATATCGGTACGAAATTGCAGCCAGATATGTGGTAGTCACAGAAACCATTTTCTGCGGCACCATTTTTGGGGGGAGGTAGGCGTTTGCTGGCCTACATATAATGTTTATGTATATTTCAAATGTCCGGTTTCGGCTTTTAATTCAACAATCCATAGGTGTAAACGAATTTGCCGTGCGACGCGGGCTTCACTTGGATGCGTAGCAGATATCTCCAATATCTGAGGAAAATTTATTGCGTTGCTTCGTAGATTTGATCCGCACCACCAGGAACACCGAACGAAGGCACTCAGAACAAAGTTGCATTGAACACTTGTGGTAAAACGGAGCTTGGATAGTCAGAAACCTTTGTGTTGATTGTTTGCATAGCTGCAAAAATGCCTGTTTTATGTTGCATGCTGAAGTGACGTGGTCATGTCCGATGGTGGTGATTTCGATCCCGTTTCATGGCTATTTGAAGTGGAGTTAGTCATGTGCGGGGCCACACACGAAGCCACATTCGGCCACCACCTACGCTGAATTCTTGTGGAGCGAAACGCCTATCACCTCCGGATGTCCATTTTGGATGGATTGATCAAAGCGTTCACTCTGCTGCATTGTTGACTTATTTGAGCCACGCTTGTATTGCTAATGCTATGTTGCTTTAGCGCGAGCCTCCGACATTCCTGGTAGCTGCAGGTGCAGAGTGGTTTCCGCTGAAGGTTTTAGTACTTGCGTGTATGTAAACTGACGGCTGTCTTGTGTGGTAGCCTGGACGATTTAACTCCGTGATATTCTCTATTGATGGTATCCCATCCGTGCTCTCTGTTTCAATGACGATGCTTAGACCGGCTAATCGAAATCCCCAGCATCCCAGGAAATCCAGCACACGGGTCAATGAAACCATCCGGTCACCGGTCAGGTAAACAAGTCAGCTCTCCATGAGTCTACTTAAGCAAGCGCTGGACAGATTCATATTGCCAACACTCGGAGTGGCCTGTACGTCCTTAAATAATTATTGCGCTAATTATTATCATTATGCTTATGGGATTGTTAATTGCTTGCTGCGTTGCCCGACGTTGTCTGATAAATGCAGGGCCCTGGACTATAGGCTTGTATATCCCCGCTAGTCGTTATACCATTATAATGGAAATTTTCAATTCTTTGAAATGCGCAGGCAATATTTTCAGATTTTGAAAATTTAATAATTTTGGTATCCGATATTATTTCTAGAATACATATATAACACTTGAATATCTTTAACTTTTAAAGTTCGTTTGAAAAAATGTGCGTAATAATTGTGCATACTAGTAATTTTAATGTAATGTAATGTTAATGTAAATAATGTTAACGTAATAATAATATAAAAATGCTATGCGTAATAATAATGTGCGTAATGGCCAATTTGTAAAATGACATTGGAAGACAGTAAAATTCGACGCATTTCTTTGAAAAAATTGCTTGGTTTTTATTTCTATTTTCAAAGCGGGGGATATTCTTCAAAAAGTGGTAAAAACAAGAATAGTGCCACAATAAATATTTTATCAAACTAAAATAAGAAATCAAACATTTTATCCCTCAAAATCAACATTTTGGAACATCGGCAACCGCATCTTGCGGATTGGTTTATCCTCATTTCAATGATGTACGGTTAGTTAGCCTATATTCAATTGAAAACTTCAAGCAAAATCGGCCGACAAATGTTGACCCGGCTATGACCTTGAAGGAAAATGCCTGAGGCTATATCTCTAGAACCACTGCTCGGATTGAGTTTAGACTTTCACAGATCGTTTTGGAGCCACAGGTTATGCTGTACACAAAGTTTGGTCAAAATCGAACACGCCATTTTGGTCTGTTCTGTCGTCGAATGTCCCAGAACCGGCTATAAGGGTATAGCCAACCAGAATCCAAACTGAGCATGAAGAACATCTGAGCATGCGAATGGACTGATTCTGACTAACCGACCAACTAGTACGTCTACTTATGCCGTGGATCATCAACAATTTTATGAAGGTGAGGAAGATGGACTCCCATTATTGATTGGGGGCTGAAGTATGTGGTTTTAATCAGGTTTTTTTTTAATGCAGTTGGCAGTTTAACCCACCGGAACCCACCAGCCTGCATGCTGAATACGGCCTTGCTGTGATGGAATACCTTCACACACGCGGCACGACAGCCGCAAATGAAAACAAATCGCCGGAGCTGGTGCAAGAGAAAGCGAAGTTAAAATACAAACATCATTTCAATACACTACAACCGTCGTTAAGCAACGACAAAATAAATCAATTTTTATGGGACAAATATGCCTATGACACGCATAAAAAAAAACGCTGATTCCGAATCCGACTTTAGTTTTTGCGTAAGACAACAGTCTCCCATCGCGAATGGACAAACGCTCTGTTCCTTTATTTATTAAATTATGGAATTGTTATTGTTATGCTATTATATTTAAATATTATTATGCTGTATTGGGGTCGAAATTAACATCCTTTTGGACCTAACACGCCTCCCACATCCATCATCCGTAGCTACCGTACACTTTTCGTATTTTCTTGAGACACCCTATTTTGACGCATTTTTGCCTCCGCATTCTGACAGTCGTCGCTTCACTGCTGATCGTCTCGCCGTCCGATCCTGTGCCGTCCTGCGCTCCCCCCTTTGCAGCCTGCAGCTGTCCGTCCTGCCGTTCGCCCTGCCCGCTGATGGTCCGCTCTCACCGGCTGATGGACCGGCCGTCGCCGGCTGTATTTTCGGGCACTGCCGCCCGCCGGCTGTCCGTCACGGCCAGATGTTTTATTTGGCCCATCGGCCCGCCTGGCCACAAAATCATTTTTTGCCCGACGGGCGCCTGCCGAGGCCAGGTAGAGGGGCGCAGAGGGGCCAGGGCTGGTCGTACGGCGCCGCCAGGGACGGGGGCGCCAGTCGCACGGGCAGTAGGTCGGCAGCACGGCCTGGGCTTGGTGGGACGCCCTTGTTAGCCGGGACTGGAGCTTCGTCCAGCCTGCCCTCGCCCCCGCTCCTGCCCTCGCCCCAGCCGCTGCCCCGCCAGACGCACGACCGCCGTGCCGCGGTCGTGCTGTGGGCGTGCCGTTCTCGCGCTGGGTATGTTTTCGGAGGTGCTGGCTTCTGGGTGTTTCGGAGCCGGTGGGCGTCGGGTTTTGCGCGGCGCATGGCGCGTGCCGTCACATGCTAATGGACCGGCCTGGGGCGCCGCGCCGGCCCCAGTCGGTACGCTCAGCCTCTACTGACCCGGCCTGGGACCGGTCGGGTCACAGTGGCGCCCCAGGGCGGTACTGGTCGGGTCACAGTGGCGCCCCGGGGCGGTACTAGTCGGGTCACAGTGGCGCCCCGCGGCGGTACTGGTCGGGTCACAGTGGTGCCCCGCGGCGGTACTGGTCGGGTCACAGTGGCGCCCCGGGGCGGTACTGGTCGGTTCACACTGCTCCCCACTGCTCCCCACTGCTCCTCACTGCTCCCGCTGCTCCCCACTACTTCCACTGCTCCCCATTCATCAGCCTCCTCCCCCACTGCTCCCCACTCCCGCCGTCCTAATAACACCGCCAGCCGGCTGACCAACAGCAGTGTTTACACAGCTGCGGCGCACTCTCGCTTCTCCCCGCTCTCTATCGCGCCTTCATCCGTCACAATTCCTGTCTTTCTCTTCCTATTCTGCTCCTATATACTTTTTTATCCCACTTTCATTCTCTTTTTATTTTCGTCCCTTTTTCCCTTTTCTCTTCGTTATTCCTCTTCTTTTCTCTCTGTCCCTTAGTCTCTCATCTCCTTTCTCCCCTCTCTCCCCATCTTTCTCCTCTCTCTTGCTCTTATCCTGTCTTCCTTTTCTCTCCTTTCCCGTCTCTTTCCTTCTCTCACATGCATCCCTCCACGTCTGTCGGTTTCGTTTTCTCTATTTTTTGTGGGTTGCTGGTTGCTTTCTCACAGTCTCTTTCTACCCGTCTGGCTCCCCACTTCTCTGTCTAGCCTCTGCCTCTGTCTAGCCCTCCACTCTCTCTAGTCTAGCCTCTGCCGCCACTCTCCGCTGTAGCTGCTGACATTATACCTCGTCATCTCAGGCATGTGACGCCGATCTGCCTCCCCGATGCGGTTATACGCCTCATTAATTTAACGCAAAAACGCTTGCCTCTGATCTCACCGTTATAGCGTGCCGGCGCCATAACATGCCCTGATTATCGGATCATCGGTGGAGCTGTCGATCATCAGGTGGCGTTTTATCGCCCTTGTAATGCATGATGTCAGCGCCTTCTTGAGCGTGCCGGCGCGGCCCCAGTGCCAGAGGCTGGCAATGGCGACCGTCCTCCACCGCCGCTCTGACGCCGCCCACCCGGCCGCTGCCGTGTCCAATTAGGAGGCTATCTGCTATCTTTCCGGACCGAAGCCGCCGGCCGCAGACGCTGGCAAGAACGTCCGGCTGCGGCCGGCCGGGTGTCCGGGAGTGCCGGAGCTTGGCTGCGGGCCGGCCGGGTGTCCGGTAGTGCCGGAGCTTGGCTGCGGGCCGGCCGGGTGTCCGGGAGTGCCGGAGTCGGGCCGGCCGGGTGTCCGGGAGTGCTGGCTGCGGGCCGGCCCGGTGTCCGGGAGTGTTGGCTGCGGGCCGGCCCGGTGTCCGGGAGTGCCGGAGTCCGGGACGGACGGCCGGGGTGCGGCGGCTGCCCGTGGTGCGCCGCCTCTGAGGCGCGCGCTGCAGGGACAGATTGACCGACCGCAAGCGCATTCCGTCCGCAGGAGAGCGCCGTCACGACGGATCGAGTTCTTTATAGGCCGGACTAGGCTGGACTTTGTGCGACAGGCTGCAGTTGGGCCGGAACTGTAGGAGGGGAGGGCCAGCGAGTGGGGGCTTAGTTTCGGGACGGGGATGTCTGTCTTTTTCGTCACGGCTGGTGGGTGGCAGTGCAGCGTTTGATTTCATGCGTCCTTGAAGGCAGTGACAGGTAAATGTCGGGTATTTTATCACACTATCGGTTGTTGCAGGATCATAAGATCCTGCAGCGCCATTCAGTTACTGGATCAAATCACTTGAAATGGAAATAGATACGTCAGTTCTGGGCGCCGTGTGACACCGTGCGTCCGTGCCCCTAAAACCCCATTATCATCATTATCATCATCATCATCTGTGATGAGACACGCCAGTTTATCCAATCGGCATCGAAACATGGGTCGGTGTAAGCACGACGCAAATAATGTCCCATTTCTGTCTCTGCTCCCCAACTGAATGAGCCCACTGAACAATTATGCGTGTGCTGCATCAGACTAGGTGAAGGGGCATCTGACAGATATGCTGTTTTACTGGCTGTGGTGCCGGTACCACGTGCCCGGCGTGGCTGATATTTTAGATATGTCAGGCCTACATCTGCACTGCAGCAGCCCTGCACAGTGCACACTGCAGTGAACAGTGAACATGTGTCCGTGCATGGCGCCTCGGACGGCCCACATTCGACGCCATCCTTATTGCTCCCTTCAGTCGTCCTTAGTCACCAGCTGGCGGTGATCTGTCGGCTGGTGATGGACAGTGGTGCCGGCGCGGTGATGCCATTGTCAGGTCACTGGGGGCCGCGGAGCGCCATTAGTGATTTGTTTGTCGGTGTGACCTGGCGGTGGTGTCTGTGGTGATCTGTCGGCTGGTGATGGGCAGTGGTGCCGGTGCGGTGGTGCCATTGTCAGGTCACTGGGAGCCGCTGAGCGCCATTAGTGATTTGTTTGTCGGTGTGACCTGGCGGTGGTGTCTGTGGTGATCTGTTGGCTGGTGACCGGCAGTGGTGGTGGTGCGGTGGTGCCATTGTCAGGTCACTGGGGCCGCTGAGCGCCATTAGTGATTTTTTTGTCGGTGTGACCTGGCGGTGGTGTCTGTGGTGATCTGTCGGCTGGTGATGGGCAGTGGTGCCGGTGCGGTGGTG
>JARFNZ010119650.1:0-12482 GCA_031763405.1 Balanus nubilus | reverse complement strand
AGGGGGTGGGTTGGGAGAATTTGTCACGCTCCCCCCCCCCCCCCCCCCACCACCACCCCGTGGCGACACTTATGTATATATCTAGTTATGTATACATCCAACCAAAATATTAAGTATAGTTAAACAATAATCCCTCGCCCGTGTTGAGGCCTGACCTGTAACCTATAACCTGTTTCTCAAGTTCATCTCAAACGCAATTGACGTGCCGTAATATCGATGCACGGGCGCACGAGCTCCCAGTGCGCCTTTCTGACTGTGGGCCTGCAATATCGCCATGGCCCGTCAGCTAGTCCCAAATGGAGCCTTTCGATAAACATCTCCGGCCAATTGGGTGAAGTTTCGAATTTTATTGAACGCCAAACCAACCTCGAGTTCGGCCCCACCACTGTATCACTTTCCATATTAAATACACTAAACTGTCAGTTTCGAAGGTCTCAGGCGTAAAGTGACCATTTTCACCTGTACCATGCAAAATAGAGATGTAACTTTTCCCAAAAAGCATCGCCGGGATCGCCAGAATCAAAATAAATACCGGCATTTACCGCGGCTCTTGATACATATACCGGCATTTACTGCGGCTCTTGATACATATAGCGGCATTCACCGCGGCTCTCGATATACATACCTACAGGGATAACGGGGTACTGCACACTGCACAGACCTTCCAGAAGATGCTTGTGCACTGCAGTGGGCACTTACACAAGCCCTGGCTACAGGCTGCCTATCACCACCCAGTACAGTGGCGGTCGCAGGGGACCATCCGGTCCATGCTTCTTCCCAAAAGGCATTTGGGCCCACCTACCTGGGCCCCAGGCAAAAATGTCCCTTCGGGTAAATGGTAAAGGGAGCCCTATCGTGGCCAAATGGGCCTTTTGGAGGTCGGAAAGGGCCACCCGGAGTCAAAATGGGTCATTTAGACTGGAGGCCGGAAGAGGTCCCCTGGGTTTCGAAGAATGTGTTGTGTGGAGACCTGAGTGGAGTGTGTCGAGTGGCCTGGCCCCTCGACACCGTCTGAGGGCCCTTTTAGAGCAGCCTTGAGCCCTTTGCCAAGTTGCCCCCCCCCCCCCAGAGGTCAGGCCTGCGTACCTCCCTGACTCAGTAATCGGTCCGGGTTCCGGCTCCCCTCCCGGCCACAAAGTCACGTGAACGAATGTGACGCGACGCGACGTGCCAGCTGACGCTGCGGCCAGGATTTTTTGTGTTTGTTACCCGTCATTACAGAGAGAAAGCGCTACTAAATCACTAAATTATTTCAATTATTATTTATGAAAATGCTGGTATGTAAATGTTGCCGATTTCTACTATGGAATTACCTCCAAAGAGAAAAATAAACACCTTTCCACCGAAACAATTGGCGTTTTGTAGACGAACCAAATTAGTTTGCATGGAGGAACTTGTGTTTGTTACGTCATTTCTGTTGAGTGTAGTAGACAGTCGCAGAATTAACTGCATCGCACATGCCGAAAGGCTCCTTCAGCTGGCGTGACGTCACGCCTAGCTAACATTACCCTGGCGACGGCCAGAACGGGGCCACGGAACAATGCTCATCTGCCTGACGATAACATTGCTCATCTGACCAGCTAGGTGCCAGTACAGCTGACAAGATGGCAGGCATTAGTATTACGGTATAGGACTCGGAGCCGGAGTGCTGGATAATGAGCACATCCCAAGACCTACGGTACCTACATACGAACGGACAGGTTGTATGTAGTAACATAAAGACGACCTATGCACAAACGACTGATGCAAATATAACGCCAGGTTGAGCCCGCGCCCCCGACTCAGCGGTGGTGTGACCTGCCGGCAGCTGGCGGCTGTTCCGACGTTCTCGCTGCGATGATCCGGCCGGCGACGGACGCCCAACTTACGACCACGCGCCGCCGCCAACGGTGATCCTGGCCACCTCACCCACCGTCACCCGTGATCCTGCCTCACCCACCCCTGTCGCCCCCGCCCCCGCCCCTGGCCCCGCCCCCGCCCGTCTCCTCCTGGCGGCCCAATGAGCCGTGCCACCCCGGAGTGTGTTGGCCGGGAGAGCCGTACCGGCTGCCGCTCTCAGACACACAAATATACAGCACGGCGGCGCCGATACCCCGCTCCGTGAGGGTCGTGACGGGGCGGACGGGACCAGGCGGGCGCCGGCTGCAGTCGGAGCTAGCTCTCTGTCGGCACAGACGCTATTTTCCGCTCAGCATTTGCATCCGAATCGAGGAGAGACGCGGCCGAGAGTCGAGAGCCAAACTGAGCATTCTGCTCCGCCATTCGGGCCCACTGTTGCGAGTCGCGACTGATATCGAAAGGCCAATTGAGGAATCCGGACCAAACACCATGTCGCGCCGGCTGAGGGTTGATGTTTGCGACAAATGTCCGGGTAGCGAACACTGGCCTGTGTCAGCTGGCGGCCTAAATCAGCTGATGATTGGAGGCGCCAGTCATCGCGCCTCCGCCGAGGACTGAGGTGGCGACCCAGCGAGCGATTGCTGATATTTATTTCTGCCTATCGTGAGGAGAAGCGGCGTCCTCTTTCCTCACCCTTTCTCGAGTTAGCGGCGTCCTCACTCCTCACCCTTCCTCGAGTTAGCAGTGTCCTCACTCCTCACCCTTCCTCCAGTTAGCGGCGTCCTCACTCCTCACCCTTCCTCGAGTTAGCGACGTTCTCACTCCTCACCCTTCCTCGAGTTAGCGACGTTCTCACTCCTCACCCTTTCTCGAGTTAGCGACGTTCTCACTCCTCACCCTTCCTCCAGTTAGCGGCGTCCTCACTCCTCACCCTGCCTCAAATTAGCGGTGTCCTCACTCCTTACCCTGCCTCCAGATAACAGCTTTTCTACGACAAACGCGGTCTGGAATTCCGAGGCAGCCTGAAGCACTGGTGCACTTTGCATTAGTGCTCTCCAGCCCGGCTTTGATGTTGCTGGTGCCTAATGACATTATTCTCCTTACCGTCATATCTTGTCTAATGTCGCCTCTTGGCTTCCTGAAAACATTCCACGATGCGTTCCATTTTTCACAGCAGGTGCTCCCATAAATCATTGAAGCTGCTTCCGACCATTTCATCACGGTATCACCAGAGATAAGAATACTGTCGACTGTAGACTGTCGAGTGTCGACCCATTGGTAACGAGAGGACCCGGTCACCTCACTAATTAAAGTCTACCCGGCGAGGCAAACTAACCACGGGGTAAACACATGCAATACCCATGTTTAGGTAAGTGGAAAGCGTCTGTGTTTTACCTACACCCGTGATTCCATGAACCTGTGAAACTGCCAACACAGATATTTGAAAACCCTTTGGTCCAACCCGTCCCCGCACGCTGCTGCCCCAACCCAGGATCAACGGCGCCTCCATCCTACGCGGCGGCCGACCGACGCGCGTCGACCGACCTCTCGACCGACCGGCAGCCGGTCTTGCTAGTCACGTGACTTGCCGACGGCCAGCCAATCGCAGAGCCGAGCCGGTGGGCGGGGTCGTCCAATCAGAGAGTAGATCGGCGGCGGCAGGGCGGCCGGCGCGGTGGCTGGCCGGAGCGCGGACTTACTGCATACAGACATACAGATACACAAATGCAGACAGAGCCTATAGTAATCAAATAACATGTTATATGGGTCTGTCTGTGTTTTCTCCTTATTGTGTGGGTTGATTGATCTCAACCGAGAGGACTTCTTTATCAATGCTACTGATGGCCAGAGGAGGGGTCCTGTGAGTTTGCAGTTTGCACCCGACACAGCCCGGCCGCCGACCGGGTGGAAACCAGCTCATTCCTCCCTCTCGCCTGAGCCGCGTCCCACTGCGGTCGTCCGCAGCCTCCGCCCGGCACTGTGATCTGCCCGGCACTGTGATCTGCCCGGCATTGTGATCTGCCCGGCACTGTGATCTGCTCGGCACTGCGATCTGCCCGGCACTGTGATCTGCCCGGCATTGTGATCTGCCCGGCACTGTGATCTGCTCGGCACTGTGATCTGCCCGGCACTGTGATCTGCCCGGCACTGTGATCTGCCCGGCATTGTGATCTGCCCGGCATTGTGATCTGCCCGGCAATGTGATCTTCCCGGCACTGTGATCTGCCACCGTAGCTCTCCCGGCACTGTGATCTGCCACCGTAGCTCTCCCGACACTGTGATCTGCCGCCGTAGCTCTTCCCGGCACGGTGATCTGCCGCCGTAGCTCTCCCCGGCACTGTGATCTGCCGCCGTAGCTCTCCCGGCACTGTGATCTGCTGCTCTGCCAGTCCCAGTGATCTGCCGCCGCCGCCGCCGGTGAAAATAGCCTCGATCCGGGTCGGCGATGTCTGGCACCTGAAATTACCTGTCCAGATGTGATGAATTACCTAGCACGGTATACTGGCCCGGTCGGCGGCCGGCCGCGGCCAGCCACCGCCAAATGAAGCTGTCGAACAGAGCGGGCTGCCACTGCCACAGATTGGCTGCGGCGGCTACTATCTACTCGTAACAGCTCTGCCGAAAAGTGACCGCCTAGAACACGCCTCCCCTGCCTGCGCTGTGCCTTCATGGTCTGTTCAGACGACAACAAAGGTGAATTATTACATGGCTTCTATTTAAAGTGGGCATGTACTATTTTTGATTACAGACCGATGATTTTCCCGCTAGAAGTAGCCTACGATTTCTGACGTCGCCATGGAAGCGGGCAATAGATAGTTGCGCGTCCTTTGATATTCTATTAGAAAAATCAAATCAATCGCATTTCGACATTTTATGTCATTTGTCTATATACAGCCTTGGTCATTTGTTGGTTATTTGAAAGGTCATTTGTGGTCATTTGATTATTTTGGTAGATACCGCATGTAGGTTGTAGAGTCATCATTTTTTTCTCCAATATATCCGAGGAACCCCATTTCCATTTACTTTAGCCACACGAACTCAATGGGCTGCTGTTTTCTCGCAAATCCGAGAGCACTAACAGCGTTAACAGATATTTATGTACCTACCAAAGGATTAAGCATGCGAGATTAGAACAACAGTACCAGCTACCTTGGCGCCGCAAAGGATTTTTCCTGAACATAAAGCGTCAAGACGGCGTAAGCTTCAAAGCGAAGAGTCTGCATACGCTCAAGTACGGAATTTAACTTACTAATGAAGGAGATAGGCAAGGACATCGGCGCCGAAGGGCGTTTTCCTCTAAGCTCTGAGGCCTTCAAACTCGCCATTTACAAGGGGAAGAAGGATGGACGAGGGGCAGTTCATTACAAGCAGCCGACTACAAAGGGGAGATCATGAAAAACTCAAAGAATACCAGCAATACTACTTCTCGCTCCTCAAGCTCCAGCAGAAGGTATTCACGGATGTGATGTTTCTCTTCTGTCGGTGTCTGGAGAAGGTCTTGTGCTCAGAACTTCAAAGGCTGCATCTTTTACTTCAACATGAACCGATAGAGCTCCTATGTGACATCCTATCATCGCCTGACCGTCTGATATTGTATGTACCTAATAGCAGATCACTGATGTGAATGTGAAAGCAGGTATGAGTACATGGGATAGGAGACAAAAGTAATATAAACGAAAGTTATATAATGAAAAGAACAGCCTTGTTCATATAAAGACGAATACTGCATGGGATAGCGGGGTTAAATAAAAACAAAATATTGCCCTCTGTGCCGGCACTGTAAAATCACCCTCGGGTGAAACCTTCATAAGCATTATTGCCGTCGGCTTCGCCTCGCCTCGATATATGATTCGGTCTTTACCCTCGCGCTACTGTGACGTCACATCAGGCAATGGATGTTACTGTTGCTCGCTTCCCCATGCAGTATTCGTATACTATTTCACTGCCAGCGGCATTGGTTGATACTAATCTCCTATACAGCCTTGATACTATCTATCATTATTTTACTAGCGACTCCCTTAGTGCTAGAATAACCTTCCCTCATCCGAATGCCCATTGTTCGTACCCCAAAACGACTGCAATATGATATGAGTTTTACTACATGATACCAAATCAGTTGCCCTTTTATGGATGAACGACGATGCATGGATCAAGAGGGACGACATGCATTGCGACTGTGAATTCAATCCACAACCAAGCACAACGTAATCGAACCAATTTCAATGCTCTGTTCAGTGTTTAACCAAACTTTAATGTATACCTACCTAAATTATTAGTGCTTAGCGTCAAGCATGTGGATAGCCCATTTCGATGCCCGGAATTAATCGTTACTGTATGCTTATCATCAAGAGGTCGCCAACAGGCAATGCCCAATGACAGGTGAAGTCAAGCGGTTGTCAAGTCAAGAAGGCAATGTTGCCTTTAAATTGCGCAGACCGCGCTATGCGGGCGGCTGACTGCCACACCCTCAAAAGCTGTGAGATCTTTGGCACAAGATCATGTGGTACAGCCCAGTCTCAAGCGTCTATTAATATTCATAGAACCATCTAAGGACGGCAATGTATCGCAGTTTTCCGACTTCAAGATGCGCAGTACAGCCCTGCTTCAGGCGTTTATTGCTATGGCGCCATGAACTAGTAGTAGGAAGATAACTAGACAGGTGTTGATGTTTTAGGCATGCAGCAGTGGTTCCCAGCGCAGAACAGCATTCAAGCCGTAACATCTGTATTTATAGCTTAAGTCGTTTCCATTGGTTCTGACGTTCTTTGCGATTCATATGTACGTAAAGTACCTACCTTCTTGTACTGGCTTATTCGGTTCACTTATATGGAATGTGCTGAGTCTGACATACAAACAGAAACTGTGACAAGCCTATTGGATAGGTGTATAGGACTATGAGCATCGTGCACCGCTGCGCTGTCATCAAACAATGCGAGTAACCTACGATTTCTCACTCAGTTGCCCAACAGCCATTACCCCACCAAGCGCCTTCAGTTCCCCAAATGGGGTAATTCTCCTCAGTTGAGATTCGATTACCTAAATAATTGTATACGGCATTTCAGAGGAACAATTCTCGAGACAAAAGCAAAGAAATTCCTGTCTCTAGAGCCCAATCCTAAAGATCGATTGCCCAATACAGACTCATCGACGTAACCTTTAGCGGACAAAGGTTATCGTGTTTGACCGATTCTGAGAGACATGTTCCTGCCGCCGGGTTATCGAGCCTGTTTGTGGCGGCCCAGGCCAGTTTATCCCCGTCACAGGCTAAAACTGGGCGAGCCAGCCCGCCGCCAGCGTGCAATTGAGAATCCCCACGCAGCCCCGATTCAGCGCCGATTAGGAGGCGTGGGCGGACTCCACGATAAGGGCCAGATTCATAGAGGCGAGAAACCAATGGGTAACCAATACCGGTATTATTAACACCATATTAGTGAGAGAGGCCCTCGTTAAAGGCATCAAATATATAATATTGGGTAGTGGGTACCACATGTCATTAACCATATGCCATGTGCCCACTTTACCTACCACTCGTATCGCTCCGCCTCAACAGAAATGTCCGGCTCTATCCCGGTGGGTGGGTTATGGGTATGTCTGCCGCCGCTCTGTCTGGGCTGGGTATGTCGGCCGCCACTCTGGCTGGGTGGGTATGCCGGCCAACGCTCTGCTCGGTGGGTATGTCTGCCGCCGCTCCGTCTGGGTGGATGTATCCTTGCCGGCTCTGCCTATTGATTGTGACTGGCTCGTAGCACACAGTCGGCTGTTCCAAGGGCGCTAATGTCACCTACTACGGTTGCAAACAAAGTCCAAAATAGGAATCCGTTCCCATTCCCATATTGCCATGGCCACTGCTGCTCACTGGCTGCAGATCCGCACCACTGAAAACATTCCTCCAGACTCGTATGAGTAGCAAGGGCACCATCATGTGAGAGATTCATGTGAGTTATTCATGATATACGTAATATATTTAATTGTTTCTTAATTTTGTAAAATAATTAAACATATTGGGAGAAGTACATGCCTTTTGTCCTATGGTGACAGTAGTGCAATGCTACATGACATTCATATTGTATTCCTTCTTTGTTTCTGGGAGAATGTAATTGAGAACATCACAACTCTACTTCATTTAAAGTAAATGCAATAAGCACCACCAGGGACGGACACAAGGGGGGGGGGGCGATGTGGGCTATAGCCCCTCCCTCGGCCGAATTCATTATGTATTATCCCTTCGTTTTGTAAAAAAAGGAAAAAAACGGAAAATGGGGCCTCCTCAAAATAAAGTGAACCAAATCCGAGTAGTTTATAAATTTAGGGGTAGGTGTATAGTATGGGACAATTTCTCCAGTTTGTTAGCATTTGACATTTACATGGCCATTCTCATCCAGTTTCAGCTAATGCGGTCCTTGGCCGTCACGGAGTCATTGCCTTGTGGAGAGTCTCCTGTGTGGTACCGGGAGCCTCCTATTAGTACTGGGGTCTACTGTTAAGTAACGGTGACATCCTTTTTATTAACAGAGTCCTCCTACTGGGAGCCTCCCATCTAATACTGGGGCCTCCTGTTTAGTAACGGTGTCATCCTGTTTAGTACCGAAGGTATCCTGTCTTTTACTGGGGGCCTCTTGTTTAGTTCCTGTGTTATTCTGTTTACTACCGGAGGCCTATCTAGAACCCTGAGCCTCCCATCTAATATCGCGGGCCTCCTGCTTAGTAACGGTGTCTAGTACTGTTTACTATCTGAGGCCTCCTGTCTAGTATCGGAAGCCTCCTATTTAGCGCCGGGGGTTCCTATTAAGTAGCGTTGTCATCCTGTTCAGCACCGAAGGCTTCATGTATGGTACGGGGAGCCTCCTATCTAGTACTGGGGGCCTCCTGTTTAATAACTGTTCAGTACCGAAGGTCTCCGTATACAGTACATGGGGCCTCATGTTTAGTAATGGTGTTCTCCTGTTAACTGCTAATGGCCTCCTCTCTAGTACCGGGAACTTTCCATCTAGTACTGGGGGCCTCATGTTTAGTAACGGTGTCATCCTGTTTATTATCAGAGGCCCCCTGTCTAGTATCGGGAGTTTCCCACCTAGAACCGGAGGCCTCCTGTCCAATAACGATGCCATCCTGTTACTTACCGGAGGCCTCGCCTCCTGTCTAGTAACGAGAGCCTACTATCTAGGTCGGGTCCTCTACTATCGGGTCCTCCTGTTTAGTAACGGGATCATCCTGCTTATTGCCGAAGTTCTCCTGTCTAATGGGTACTGGGAGCCTCCTACATATAGTACCGGGGTCCACATGTTTTTTTTTA
The DNA here is from genome assembly GCA_031763405.1 of Balanus nubilus. NCBI lineage: Eukaryota > Metazoa > Arthropoda > Thecostraca > Balanomorpha > Balanidae > Balanus > Balanus nubilus. The sequence goes on along the minus strand of JARFNZ010119650.1, from coordinate 3,349 downwards.
ATTAACGGTGACACCCAGTTCATTACCGGATGCTTCCTGTCTAGTACTAGAAGCCTCTATCTTGTACTGGGGGCCCTCCTCTTTGATAACGGTTCATTCCTTTTATTAGCGAATGCCTGCTGTCTAGTACCAGGGCATATACTTCAAGCCATGTTAAAAGGCGTAAAAACAACTTCAAAACGACAAAACTTTCCATCGAAAGTGTTTCCATTCAACGCTTTTTTCATAGAAAGATAACTGAAGCTACTTTGCTTAGAGAGAAGTATTTTTTGACAGATGGTTTAAGGATGAACCGGATAACTATCCATCCGGATAGTAGATTGTCACACTATCCGGTATCCTCGTATGTAATATTTCTTGGTTCATGGCGAGTCCGAAAATATACAATCTTGAGAGAAGTGGTAGCGTTTTCGGCTTCAGAAGGAAGTCTTGTAAGATGAATTGATAAAATTCCTAAGGCTCGGCTCGATACTCGGTGCTCTGATCAAGCTCATACTTACACAGCGTAATTCGGAGCCTCAGATTATCATGTAGACGATTGTTTTTTCTTCGGAATCTGAGATAAAACAGGTTTTGGCCCTGTCCATTTGTCCTGAAACACTCCAGCTCCCACCTCTTGAATAGGTTTCTGTGTTGCTTGTCATCTTAATGAAATGTAGTTGAGCATCTCACCAGTAAGACATGTCCACGATTTTAAGTCTGGCATCCTTAAACCCCTCTAACTTTACTGTTTTGCCAATGTGTCTTGAAGACTGTAGGTATCTACAGACTTGAAGTGTCTTGAAGACCAATGTGTCTTGAAGACTTTATCTACAGATTACAGTTACTAAAAAACAGCCTGCTTCCTTCGTATGGTTATTCATTCATTAATTCATTAATTCATTAATTCATTCATTCATTAATTCATTCATTCATTCATTCATATTTACTGTGGACACAGGTCCAGAAATAAAACTAAACATTTTAGAAATAAAAATATTTACGCTCAAAATGGGTTCCATGGAAATATAGTGGCCCTAATCCGGGGATGTACAAATTTTGGGTAGGTAGGTAGGTAGGGGCCTCCAATTTTTGGGGTAATAGGGGCCTCCAAAATTAGGGGCGGGTATGGAGCCTCCGATTTCCAATGGCCCCTCCCTTGGAGATTTTCTGGATCCGCCCCTGATAAGCACAGCAATAATAATAATAAGAGGACAAGCTCACCTCTGTCGGATGGCTCTTGAAACATTTTACACACGATATGTTCGAATAGCATCTAATGATAAGCCTGGAGCCTCAGATGTATTTAGGTTCTTCCTAGAGGGGGCTGACATAATGTCAGTCTCAGAGTAAAGACTGATGCTGATAGTGTCGAGGCCACCTCGTTCCAGCCATAAGGCTGTCTCCATCACCTGGCGTCCAGCCACCGCCTCTGAGTAGCCGCACATTCACTGAGAGAGACGCGCAAAAACAGTCGGCATTAGAGGCCAGGCTGACGGTGTAAGGGCTGCACGCAGAAGTTGTCTGGTAAGAGCTGCGCCACAAAGTTACCGACCGAGCCGACCAAAACGGAACGAGTTTTCTTTTAAGCCAATAACAGACTTCTCTGTTTGGCCTCCACAGTTTTTAACTTCGAAGGAGAAGCATCAGATATCAGGTTGATGGGGTAGCGATTATTTGTACGCTGTTTTTTTCTTTCTTTATAGCATAATTATTACAATTTTCGAGTTTCTATTTCTCAGAGGATGAAACTTGAATGCTGTATGAAGTGCATCGCCCGGAAACATGTGATAATATACTGTGGAGCATGTATAATATGATCTAAGTGACGTAGGCGGCCCACCGTACCCCTCCCCTGACCCCACTGTAGCTCCCCTGACCCCACTGTAGCTCCCCTGACCCCACTGTACCTCCTCTGACCCCATTGTACCTCCCACTGACCCCACTGTACCTCCCACTGACCCCACCGTACCTCCCCTGACCCCACTGTACCTCCCCCCTGACCCCACTGTACCTCCCCTGACCCCACTGTACCTCACCCCAGACCCCACCGTACCTCTCCTGACCCCACTGTACCTCCCCTGACCCCACCGTACCTCTCCCCTGACCCCACCGTACCTCCCCCTGACCCCACCGTAATTCCCACCCCACGGGAGAGGAAGGGGCGCGACCCTGCCTCTCCAGTTGTATCACGTACCGCCGTATAGCCGAGTCATTTGCATGCGGATCAATGGGAGCTGGAGCGTCGCTCAGCGGGCGACCGTCCGGCTTCCTACAGCGGGGACCGACGGCCGAGACCCGGCCCGGTCCGCGTCACCTTCCCTCCCGCGTCACCTCCCCCCCCCCGTGTCACTCGCCAGCCCCCCCCCCCCCCCGATCACCTGAGCTGGCGAGGGTTAAAGTCCGCCCGGGTCATATCACGGAAACGATCTGCAGTCAACAGATCCGCTCAGCTCGGCCCTCCCATTCAACACGCGGCCCCAAGGCGTAAAATACGACCCGGCGCCGGCCAGGAGACGGATGGCGCAGTCGGCGGACGCCTTTTGTACAGGATATCCATCTGAGCAGCCCTTTGTTACAATGTCTGACTCGGCGTTTAACACAAATGTAAGGTTTTAGTTAGCAAACATAAGCTTGAAAATGTCTGGAATCCAGTATGTTAAGTTGGTGCTGGAATAACCAATAACCACGCCGGGCATCGTGTGACGACTTTTGTCATAAAAAACAGAAACTTGCTGATTCCTCCAGGGATATCAATATAATGTGAAAGCAAATGTCATATAAGTGTATGACTGATGATCCTTCGCCATTGCCGCACATGTTATCACGGAAATGCCACTAACATATTTGCTTGTAGCTCGTGAGTGGTGACTACAAAATGCAGTAGGTCGGTCGGTCAAAATGCAGTATTCAGTAGGTCGAGAGGCAATGAATCTAAACTTAATTTTTCATTCGGGCATGTTGCTATATGCTACAGCACTAAATCGTTTTGTGGTCAAGCGAGCTGCGAAATTCCCAGTTTGTGACCTCGACCTCGTTTCGGTCACAAACTAAAACCTTTGCAGGGCTTGACCACAAAACTATACCTACCTATTGGAAGAATAGGTGGGTATAGTTTTTAGCTTTCAGCTCAGATTTTCCATTACCTACCATAGGCGTAGGAACAACAGGGGCCACGGGGGCCATGACCCTCCCCCCCCCCCCACACACACACTTTTCGGCCCAAAATTTCGTTAAAATCTTAAAATTTGTCTTGAAAGACGAATATTAAGGCGGCAAACGATTCGCCAAGACGAGAGGAGCCTAAATCTACAAATAAATTTATCATAGGGGGGTTAGTTTTCCCACAAGGTGAGATCAAAGTTTCACT
>JARFNZ010119639.1:0-12483 GCA_031763405.1 Balanus nubilus | reverse complement strand
AAACAGACTGGTGTCGTCCAAAACAGACTGGTGTCATCCAAAACAGACTGGTGTCGTCCAAAACAGACTGGTGTCGTGTCGTCCAAAACAGACTGGTGTCGTCCAAAACAGGCTGGTGTCGCCCAAAACAGACTGGTGTCGTCCAAAACAGACTGGTGTCATCCAAAACAGACTGGTGTCGTCCAAAACAGACTGGTGTCGTGTCGTCCAAAACAGACTGGTGTCGTCCAAAACAGGCTGGTGTCGCCCAAAACAGACTGGTGTCGTCCAAAACAGACTGGTGTCATCCAAAACAGACTGGTGTCGTCCAAAACAGACTGGTGTCGTCCAAAACAGACTGGTGTCGTCCAAAACCATCCGAGTGCCGTGGGTCGGTATTTTGGCGCCTGATCAAAGGGCGACCTTCCAGAACCCAGCCGGTGACGCCTTCAGAGCGTCGGCTGCCTGCCAAACACCACCGGGCCACGTTCCAGCTGAAACCGACCGGGAATCCGGACCTGGACCGGCCGGGTCCGACCAATCCTCCCACTCTAACGCCGCCCGGCCGCGGCCGGTGAGTGTCGGCTGACATCAGGCGCGGCGTACATCACCCTGGCTCAGTGATGTGGCCCACAAGTCACAGCTGGCCGGCCCAGTGATGTGCTGCCAACACAAGCTGCGCTGGCACCGCCGGGAACGTCCGATAAATGTCGGAGGGGTCGGCCCGCCGCCGGAGAGCCGGTCTGTTACCGTTGGAGGTCGGCCCGCCGCCGATCGCTGCACCGAGGGGCCAGGAGTTCAGCCAGCAGTTCGTCGGGGCTTGATTCACTGTGTCAGCAGTGTACCTCGCGTTTGGGCACTGGTGGATCCGGGGGAGGGAGCATTTGGGGTCATGCCCCCTCCCCAAAAAACAACAGTGTACAGTATCGGCGCAAAAAATGACAGTTATCGATATAGAAGAAAAACTGATCTCGAGGGAAAGTTTGTTTTATGTTAACTACCAATGCATGAGCAAGCGAGCAAGCGAATTCCGATGAGTTTCAGAATTCCGTGAAACTTTCTGGTATTCATCCCACGCACACACCCACACCTGAAACCGAACAATATTGTCGTTTTGGATCCGCCATTGCGCACGGGTGGATATAAATATATGCGTTGACACCCACCCGTGATCTCTTGGAGTTTCTATTCAATTCCAGTTTCAGTTGTTTTATCCACCGCTATATTTTAGATATGCAATCTATTTTTTCCTCTTCGATCCCACTCCGGATCCCACTGCCGCCTCCGTTGACCGGACATCCGGCTGGCTGTGTCTGCGGTGAGCGGACGTCCTCCTGGGCCCCGTCAGCCGACGGAGGTCCCATGCCTCTCCTATCGGTCCCCACGTGCCCGGAACCGAGCCGCCGCCGTCCCAGACCGCCGGAACCGAGCCGCCGCCGACCCAGACCGCCGGAACCGACCCTGGGGGCGGGGGCGGGGGCGGCCGGCCGACGGCGGCGGAAGTGACGGTCACTGACTGGAGCCAGTCCAGCCTGTCGGTTTTACACGGTGTTGGCCTGGTGTCGCTGTGTGACGTCACTGGTGTCTAATGTCGCTGGAGCTCGATTTCAACGGCTCTGGTGTACTTATTACGCAGTGATGGCCGATGGTTTAGATTCGAAAATTGTCTAATTGCGCCTAGAAATGATAGGCAATGGCAGATTACAATAAAAAGAAGCTCTGTTCCGGGCTGATAAGCCGCGCAACCTCGCCGCCGCGCCGGTAGGTTCCGACTAGAGGTGCAATATTTATGTACCGCCATACCGGCATGCCGGTATATTTTCAGTACCGGCGGTATTAATGCGGTATTTGAGCATGTGTGATAATGCAGTGGCAATGGCAGCGCCGGTATATTGCCGGTATTTTTGGCTGATGTGGTGGTGTGGTGTGGGGCCGGTATTCGACTATGTGGAAATATTGCATCTCTAGTTCCGACCCTCGGCGGCCGCCACAGTCCGCTAGAGGGTAACGATGTGCCTGAGGGGCCGTGCTTGGTGCATTTACGGCATTTGGTAGTACTGGTAAGATTGGGCCCTGGAGGATAACATATACAGGGTGTCCGGAAATTGTTTGCCCCTTCTTCAGTAACGTTTAATTTTTAAATGAAAAATGCGCCAGCCAAAGTTCACGTATTCACCGATGAAATCCACGTATAGTTGAGAACGTTCCAGCATCTGATCAGGCTTCCCAAAGATCAGGCATGTCCAGTATCACGTCGGTGAAGCTGCAACATCCAATCCGCAGTCGCCTGGTCAGTCCTTATTGGCGGCCGCCGACTCCATTTTGTCGAGCCTCCCTTTCGCATTGACGACGATATTTTTGACGGGCAGCAGGTCAGAGACATTGTCATACCGTCTCCCCTTCTCCCAGAACCCCGAGGGTTAAAGGGACATTGTCACCTAAAATACAAAATTTGATATGTGATAGAGCCAGTTTCATCTGTTCAAACGCTCCAGTCCGTTCTAAAAAAAACTTCGCCCTCAATCGTCTGCAATCTTCATTCAAAGATCGATTTTTCTTACTAGTTTTAGTACAACCGTGGGTACTATTCCTAACCTAACAGACTCTGGAACGACTGGAATCGCACCATCACTACACGACATTTGAAGGAGAAATTGAATTAGGATTTTGGGGTGTACCAACAAAAGATTGTTATCATCGTGTGTTCTGTTGAAAGTTCTATTCTCAATTATTTTTTAGTCAAACATAGTCCTCTCTTTATTCTTCGAAAACATTAATCAACACGATTCGCGGATGCTCTGGCTAAGTTAAGTACGCAATGCCCTTTACCGTGTCGTCGGATCCCTCCCGTCTTTGGTCCATCCTCCGCGGCGAATTTGAATATTCAGTTTGGCGGCGCAAAAGAAATGTAAACAAACGGCACAGCAGAAGCTCTGGCTAGGACCTTTTTTATTTTGTGATTTAATTTATTTGGATAAACTTTGCTTTAATTGAATTCACAATTTAATTTTGTAATTTATGCAATATTTATGGTGGCTGTATTTTAGCGAAATAAACAAAATGCGTAGCGGAACACACCATCAAGAACGTATGAAAAATGCAATATTTATGGTGGTGGTCATCATGCCGAAATAGTGCGGATCATAATCAGGCAATTCTTTTGCGAGTTGGAGATGAGTCAAAAGTAATTTCCTAATATATCCTGTTTGGTGATGCGGCTGCAGATTTGAGTCTTACCATCAGTGACACAAAATTCGTTACGTTGATTTTGACCGGTTTTTCATTACCGTCAAAGGTTGACAATGTCCCTTTAATTGCCTTGACAACGCAACACATTTGCTTCACGACAGCATGCGGGCATAGCCCAAACCATTGACTAGAGACCCGCCTTAACAGTTTGACCACCCCTGTTCGCTTAAGGTCGAATTCCGGCAGCCGTCACTCGTTAAGGTGGCCCTAATCATCATTAACGCCTGTCCCGCGGGCGGTGGGCTCAGCAGGCGGCCAGTCCGGCCGGCCGGTGCGGGGTGGTGTACTGCAGGGCAGCGGCGCAGCGGTGAGGCTGAACCCCGCTGGGCGAGCTCGGCACCCGACACCAGAGGTGGGATTGGCCCAGCGGTGGCGCCACAGCGGGATGGGGGCTCGAGTCACCTCCAAACTATCCGGCCAAACCGACCCAACAGCTGACGAGTCATCGAAAACGAAGGCAGAAAATCGCAAAGCAATGTGGACATGCCGTAGTTCCAGGCTCATCCAACAGATCCTGCAGGATGTTTTCCTTCTGTAAGCATGTGATAGGAACTAGAACGTTTTGTTGATTTATTGGCACAAGCTCAATTTTGACATTCGTTTCTGTGTGGATATAATATGCCTCCTTTGGTTTTCCTCGGGGCCAGACTGTGTTATCCCAATGCTAACTAGCAGATAAAACCGGCAACCTAAAGCTCGACTGAAACACCAATCTGCAGCTCTCCAAAGCTGGCAGCTCGATGTTGAAACAGATAAGGGACACAGCCCAGGCGGCTGAGAAGTTGAAACTGCTTTAACTACTCTGCTTCTTAAACATGTCACAACCAGAAGATTACTGAGATACAGAAGCAGTTAACGTAATAAGATTAGGACGCGTTTAGAATTACCAAGCAGCTCCCGAAAAGTCTTGGCAGTGGGGCTACACAACGACTTCTTCCGAGAGAGGAAATTTAATAGTTTATTGCCAGGCTACATCCCTTATTAACATCCATTTCATGTTCGTTCTGGTGAATTTAATTGCAAATTAATTAACCGGTGACTTCATGATAATTCCCAGAACCATAATGTGCAATAGTGGGCAATAAATCTGAATCCTGTGAGAAGAATAACAAGTATCTCCCACGTGGCTAAAGCGAGACTTTTATTGATATAGTCCATTGTAACTTCGGTAATGGGGACAATACAGCAAATTACGGCGTGAAGCTTGCAAATATGGGCATGACAGAGACAGAGACGCAAGTGCGATGATGTTAAGAGATGAATAGAAGGAGTAATAGAAGAAAAAGAGGAAGATGTTATGAGCTCAAAAGGCAAGGTAGGGTGAAAGCAAAAGAATGAACGAATCATAGGAGCAAATGAGGGAGTATACAAATTGCGACAGAGACAGCAACAGAGACAGCGACAGAGACAGCGACAGAGACAGCGACAGAGACAGCGACAGGGCCAGAGACAGGTCAGAGACGGGTCAGAGACAGGTCAGAGACAGGTCAGAGACAGGTCAGAGACAGGTCAGAGACAGAGGCCGCCATACCGTCTCCTCTCTCCCCTGCTAATGGTGCTCCCGGCCGGCCCGGCCCGGCCCGGCCCGGCGACTCGAGAGGAGTTCCAGAGACACGGTGCACGGAACTCAGTTTGCCATGCAGCGTGGGCCACTGTGACGTCCTGCGGCCCACGTGCGCGACTTTTTCGGTGCCAAAAAAGCGCGTGCGGTCGCTGCGGTCGTCAGGGCCACCATCTGGTCGGCAACACGGTGGCCAGCGGACGACCGGCAGGGAAGGGGCTGGAAGATCAGCAGCTGCCGCGTCCCTGCGTGTCTCCTGCCTGATCAAGCCATGACGCACGTGGATTCAGTTTCTCACGGCATCGCTGACTGGGCACGGTGGGTGAACGGGGCCGGGTGAGCGCCGGGCGGGATGTGAGGAGTTCCAGAGCAGGTCTGTCCGAGGGGCGGGAGCTATAGGAGTTGGCCTGTGTGCCCATGTTAGATGGGTCAGAGGCGGAGGTGAACGAGACGCAGGCACCGGGTTGCCCGTGTCCCTGGCGGTGATGTCATGCCGTGTTTTGTGCTGTCAGCTCACATACTGTGACCGGGCAATATAACGGGTGATGCTGTGGTTTAGCATGAGTTTTAGCACAGTATTAGCGGCCAGTGTGAGTTTTCAGGGTGATTTTAGTTGTATGTTTATGGGCATGACGAGGACGATATTACTTTGAGGATTTATGAGCGCCTAGCCATGCGGTGTAGTAAAAATTATGACGGCTAAAAATGGCGTGAATATAATTTCTAACGTCCTTCAGCGACAAAAATGAAATAATATAGAGCCAATGTGAGTCCCATTGGCTTCGTTTTGCATCACAGTAACATGCAAAATGAATTGTTTTTTTTGTAGTTGTCTATGTCTATTGACTTACGTCCATTTTTCAAAAGCCGCATGGTCTGAAGTGCCCTACGCAAAGAATTTCCTATATCTCCAATACAAATGAATGCAATTTTAAGCCACTGTGATTTTTTTGATAGGGACTTAAACATTGTTTGCACGGGACAATTTGAAAACCTACATCGGCCTGTGCGCCTTTTGAAAAAAAAAATAGACTTAAGATGTGTCATTGGTGAACATTATCAAGATCTAGGTGTACCAAAATAATGAATATAATGGTGTGGTTTATTACCATAAAGAACGATAAATGAATCTGTCAACTCAAATAAGAACCACCAAGGGGCTCGTATTGCTTTAAAAAAACTGTCTCGATATGGCTCTAAGTTTGCGATGATAATCTTCAACATCAAGGCTAAACAAGACAAAGCTGCTACATGGAAGTATTTGTAATACACTGCATGCAACAAGGCCATGGCAAACACTCTTTATTTGACATCAACATGTCTTATCTGATCATATCTGATATCAACGTGACTGCAAAAGGAGTGCGTTGCCACCACGAAAAAAAACTGTATTGCTATCGCTATTACAGCTTTCCTAGGTCCGAGCTCGAACAAAACGGTGCCTTGTATTCTTCAATTTAATCCCACGCGTGATCGGCGCTCAAGCGACATGAGGCCAAAGTTGCCAGCGCCGGAAACGCGGGTGACGCGCACGACTTTACCGCCAGTCATAAATCGACACAGCCGCTAGCAACCGAGGAAGGGGCGGGATGGCAGGCCCAGCGTGACGACCTGTTACTGCCAACGACGGCTGGAGACAGTGGCCGGGCCGATGCCGTCACTTTTACTGCCCCCGACTGGAATGGTCTCCAGCTCTGCCTTAGATGGTCAAAAATGCGACGGGCGCCGGTCGCAGCGGCTTTGTTGCAGGCGCTGCTGAATTTTGGCAGGAGTTTTGTGGCGCCTTGTGTAAATCAGCGTCAGTGATTTGTTGCGCTCGGTGATCAGTTTATGTCACGCGATCTGATTGGTGGCGATCCCCCGTGCAGCTGGTGAATGAGCGGGTTATAAATGTTTTGTTGTTCGCAGTAAATATATGGTGATAAAACAAACAACGCATTCCGATACACTTTATGTGACATATTGCAGCGCAGGTGGAAATATTTTCGAGATGAGTAATGCTTGTAATTTTATGGTTGTTTAAGTTGATGTCAAGTCCAATCACTGTTGAAATACGACGATAGTTGTTCATAATGCGACGGAACAATGCAATTTAGATATGCATTTTACGTAGACATACCTAAAATGCATGACTTCATATGCACAGCCGTGCGTCGATCTAAGGACGCAAGAACCTCACAATAGGTACTCGGGCCGATGCATATAAAGTCAAAACGGTAAAAACTGATACCCAAATGTGAATGATTACCTTTATAAACTCAGCCCTACATTGATTTCAAGAAGTTATAAGCGAGTCTACATTTCGAGACAAGATATTCCCGGCTTGGTTTTGTGTCTACAAATAAAAGCGTCGTTTCGTAATTTCTTCCGGCGGTGCTTGACTAGCTTGAGTTAAGTCTCACATGAAAAACAAATAACTCTTGTTAATAATAATTAGTTAATTAACTTTGCAGACCGAACTAGATACCCTCTATAATCGTTAGGTAGCATGCCGCGTACAAATTGCGACGCATAACCAGCGTTTTAGTAAACAGGATGATAAAGAACAAACAGGATGGTTAGCACCGTTTATAAGGGTCGGGTCGGATCCAACCCAGACTGCATTCCATTAAATTCCCAGTTTACGACCCTGGATCTGGTCTGAGAGTGTTGGATCTGCCCTCCATGCTTTGGATTCATATTCATAGTTCGGGACCTCACCGATTTCCTTAGCAAAATTTGTCGGCAAACGCTGTGCAGGGAAGTGCAGAAAATCTGTGATATTTCATTGATTTAATGGATATGTTTCAAACAGAATAGGAATTCGCAATCATCTGAGTTTTGATGAATGTATAAGACGAAGGCTCCTCAGCCTATTCAGCCACCGTGCTGCTGCCATCATTGACTGTCCGAGATATCAGGGACACAGTAACCTTAAATTGTCATAGATCATCAGTGGGCGAAGGCGATTAAATATACCCATATATGGCATGTGACGCTGTGAGAATGTCCAATTCCATTCACGGAGCAGCTCGTCGTGGTATATTCTAATAAAAGTTCGTCAAAAATCCCCCCCCCAAAAAAAACTACCGAGCGCAGCATCACAACGCATCCCCCATCAAACCTGCTTCTCTCCTCTCTACCTCCCTCTTCACTCTCGCTCACACTGTTCACCACTCCTCCCCTCTATGGGTATCACCACTTCGTCGTCGGACGTGTCTCGCTCGGATCACTCGCACCTCGGCACCCACTCAGCACGAGCCGTATGCCGCTGCGACCGCGCCGGGACGGCGGGCAAGACTGAGAGCGAAGACTGAGGCGGCTGGCGTCGAGGGCAGCCGACCGCCGCTCCGCCGCCGGACCGCACCGGACCGCACCGGACCGCACCGGACCGCACCGGACCGCACCGGACCGCACCGGACCGCACCGGACCGGGAGACCGCAGCAGCAGACCGAGGGGCCGCCGCTCTTTGGATATCTCGGTCTCGCGGTTTAGTAATTTAGTTTGGACTAAACCAGGACTCGAAGTTTCGATTCCTCGGTCTTCCGAATCTCGATCTATCGGTCTCTCAGTTTCTCGGTATGAGTCGCCCGGTTTGGTTTAGTTGGGGATCTGGTTGGTCAACATATTTGTTTGACCAAAGGCTTTTAAACGATCTCTTTAAAAGCTCTTTTAACATATCTATTGGTCTTTCGGTTTTTTGGTCTCTTCTTTACCTTAGTCTAAAGGTCTTTTGATCTCTTCTTATTTGGTCTCTTGATCTTTTGGTCTCTGGGTCTCTCGGTGTACATAGTTTTGATCTCTCTGCTCCGTTATATCTTCCCTTGGTCTTTTGGCGTCTCTCCGTCATAGATTCAGACGAGATCGGACGTATCTCTTGAATACATGATCTGGTTCAGCATTTGATATCCAAAGAATGTCGTTCAGCATCAGCATTGTTGAATGTCGTTGAAGTAAGATTACATCGGGTGCCTGATATGATACATAGGCATTGGATCAAACTGGGTTCAATTTATTAATCTCATACTGCTTTCTCAAGCCGCTAGTTCCTCGTTCCAAAGCCCGGATTTCCGGCTCTTGTTGTTTCCGGCTCGTCATCTGTGCGTCTTTCTCATCCTCCCTCGCTCTTCCCCACATTCGGCTCGGCAGTTAGACGTCATATTCGTACATTGGACACACTCCGTGCCTTATACTACGCTGTCAGAGGCCATGTGAATGCACGCTGCCCTCTCCTTCATTTCGCTGAAGGCTCCTCTAGTTTTATCTCACGAGACACACGGCGATTACAATTTTACGGCGCTTCGATCAAAGAGGTTGTTGCGCTTGCCCATGTCCGACCGTATTGGACACGGATGGTGCGCGTGTACTTGACATTACACTGAATAGAGAATGAAGCTATATGCCCATCATAGCAGTAAAAAGCCAAATCTGGGCATTGTTTCTAATTGTTTTACGGGACGGTATTAGTGATAACAATTACAGGTTGTGTTGCCGAAGAAACGAATGGTTCGTTAAATTGAACGTGATGTTAAGGCGAAGCGGTGAGATACTGGTGATGTTGCAGCAATATTACAAGGGAGATGGACATGTTCTTGAGGTCTATCTTGCATATTAATTAGTTCAGGAGACGAGCTCAACGTGATACGTTGTACACTCTATCATTAGAGGTGACCTTATTTAACAAAGTGAATCATGCAGACATTACAAGCCCACGATAATTTACGAGTGTAACAGGGAAAGAATACACGAGACGCATAAATTCAGTAAGACTTTAAAAAAAACGCAGGAATTGTATAGATACCCTACAGTTGAAGGCGGCAAGGTGCAAGTTTACACGAAAACGAAACGCAACATTTTTAAAATGTTCGATAATGCGTTAAAGCCATGGCTTCCCATGCGGAAAATGAAACATCCCGGCTATGGCAATGACAAGGCATGTTTTGCGTTTATTTCTACAGTTCCGCACACCTAACAAAAATGTCTCAATTACATTTGTTTGCCGTCGTATGGTTTGTTATATTTTTCCGCTGCACTGAACGGTCTGCAAACATCAGTTCTCTCACAGACGTCACAACGGCCACAGCAGGGAACAGCCATCACCGTGTGTGGCGTGACCTCTGGTATATCGAGTTGGTGGGAGTTATGCTCCGCTCTAGACAGAGAAGATGCTACGATCCCAGACTCGGGACGCCCCTGCAATCATTTGAATACAATAAAAAGTACAAGAGGCAATAAACCAACAGTCAGCGTATTGACATGACCGTAAAGCAATGATAAAATCATTCGTGATGCGGCCAAAGCTCATTACTTGTTAATTTGTTGCCATCATTTGTGAGGGATGTATCTTGAATGTGTCAATAAGGGCCGTTATGTCAGGGGATATTGATGAACTAGCTGTATTAGATAGCCTATGCATAGATATGTGCATGAGACCAAACTGAGAAGGCATAGGTACGGAGAATACTGTTCTCAGAGAGACATTTACGAGAAATGTTTCGATGTCAGCACGCGACAGTTGCCAGGATGCTGTTCACTCCCTTCAAAGTTTGGTATACGTAAATTGTAATATGCGACACCAAGACCTGTTCGCGACACCCACTCTATTGACAGTAGTTCAGGGAAGATGCATTCATTGTCAGATAAATGAAAAATAATTAACTATTGAAGCCGTATATCAATTGCCTATCGCCATTCTCGGTGAATTTAGCGACACCGACCCGTCGAGTCCACACGCACAGGCGCCATATCGCTGCGATATAGAATGATTTGATTTCATGCTTAGTCAGCCGGGATCGAATCAAACCTTCCTTCATGGGAAATGTATTGTTCGCTGATGCAATATACTAGCACTCCCATCCATAGAAAAGATACCGCAACGCCCAGGCTTTGTCGAAGGTCCTGTCACCCTTTGCACAAAGGGTATCAAAGCCACGCGCTTGTGTAAGAACATCAAATGGAGTTAATAGAACACAAAAAAAATCCCAAGCGATATATCAAACCCAACGTACAAAATGAAAATAGAACTAATTATAATGTCATTAATAGAAGTCAATATGAAAGCATCATAAATACGGACACATTATTATTGCTTGCTTGATATACAGGTAATACCATAATTAGGTTGATAATTTGAAATTGGGTTGAACTTTATCCCATGGACATTCCAACACGATTTGTTTCCCGTGTGCGAAATCTATTTAATGAAATTCATTCTGAGTTTCTAGATTTTTTACCAAACTACTGTGATACCCACAGTTTCAGGGACACTCCACCTCTGCAAATGGTTTCCGGATCATTCATTCAGTCAAGTAACATCAAGCAATTGCGGAAAACGTACAAAGCAATCTTAGAAATCGACTGTAAATAATAATATAACTCTGGTAATTGAATATTTTTCACCAGTTTTCGATAACTGCTTTTCATTTGTTTCTAGCTCCCATAGTACCTGAGATACGAGTATTGAAGTCTCTGGATAGAACTCTAGGGCCCAATCTTACAAAGCGCTGTACGTCCACAGGTACGGCAAACACGTCCCAAAGTGCAGCAGCTGGGTCTCCAGCTAAGGCATCCCGTAGATCGGCTCGGTGACGTCACATGTAAAGACGCAATAATTGTTCTAAACAACTATACCGGCGCCACGCCGCACCACCGATATAATCCGTGGGTGTGGACGGTGGAAATGCACCTCTGGCCTCCAGCGGTGTGAATTGACCAATCAGAGCGAACAGTCAGCTGTTTGTCGATCTCGTGGCCGGCGTTCAGGCGAGTACGGCACCATGCCGTACTCAGCTCCATTGGGTTGCCGTATTAGGCTCATGTACGGCACTCCTGGGGGACTTGGAACAAGAACGGCGTTTGGTAAGATTGTGTCCAGGAGATGGCAAATTTGGCCTCAATGACCTCTACCTAGTGAGCTCCTTAGTCCTTATTGTCCTAAGCCACTAAGAAATGACCGAGACGACGTCAAGTTACTAAACCATAAGCTTTCTAACGCTTTTTCATATAAAAAACACATTTCAAAACCCCATGAGAGTCACTAGTCCCTCCCCAACATTTGGAATGTTGATGTTGTTTCAAGAGCCCACTTGGATCTGGCTAAGTCAGTGAGACTTATTTGTGTGGCAATGCAAAATAAATCCTGCATCAAGGATCTCCTCAAACCATGTTCGGGAAATATGTTTATGTGTATTGCACAAGAGATATGTTTTTTTTTGTGAGTCGGTGCCGATAGGAGAACTCCGCAATGCGAGTGAAATAATGCACAGAGGTAGAGGGGTCACAGCCCACACCGACTGCGTGCCACACAATGCCCGGTGACTGAAGGAAGTAGAGCGTATCAGGAACGAAACCTCAATGAGCTACCATCGCGCATATGAAATACACTGGCGCTAGTGTGATTTGTTTTTTTTACGCGTTTTGGAAAGTGTCAAGTTAATTATGAAACTACCTGTAAATAAGGTCATGGTTTAAGTATTGCATCGTATTAGACATGATTCTTCGGTGGGATTACTTTCGTCATTGCATAGCATATGCAATCATAAAAGTAACAGCTGCACTTGACACTGAACTATGTTTGTGTTAGCTACAGTTGACACTGACAGATGGCCGTGTCATCTACAGTTGACACTGACCGATGACCGTGTCATCTACAGTTGACACTGACCGATGACCGTGTCATCTACAGTTGACACTGACCGATGACCGTGTCATCTAC
>JARFNZ010119628.1:0-12485 GCA_031763405.1 Balanus nubilus | reverse complement strand
CCCCCCCCCCGGGCCGGCATCGTCGCGTGCGGTTTGGTCGTTCCGTGTCGCGGCGGGCCGTCTTGAGTGGCGCGGGGACCGGGTGACACGGCGGGCCGGCCTCGGTCCAGTCCCCGTGTCAGGTGTTGGTCCTGTCCACAACGAGATCGATCGCTCATAATATCGGCATATCCTAGCAACCGGACCTCCAAACACAGCCACCGGACGGCCTCTGACACGCTAGGCGGGGGCGTGCCCGCAGCAGTAGGGCGTCCGGGGTGCAACGGTCCTCCGCGCTGAGGCTGTACGGGCCGATCGCTGCTGTTTGGGCCTGCCGCCGATGCCTCCGTCTGTAAGTGCTCGGCCGGTGCGCGTTGCAAGCACACGGAGAGTCTTGTGTCCCGGTGCAGGACGCGAGGAAGCAGTCATGCGTGAGGTAATCAGCATCCATGTCGGCCAGGCCGGCGTCCAAATGGGCAACGCCTGCTGGGAGTTGTACTGTCTGGAGCACGGCATCACTCCTGACGGCCAGATGCCGTCCGACACCAGCTTCGGCGTCGCCGACGACAGCTTCAACACATTCTTTCATGAGACTGGCACCGGCAAGCACGTTCCGCGTGCGCTCTTCGTGGACCTGGAGCCGACGGTGGTGGACGAGGTTCGCATGGGCACCTACCGACAGCTGTTCCACCCCTCGCAGCTGCAGTCAGGCAAAGAGGACGCCGCCAACAACTACGCCCGAGGTCACTACACTATCGGCAAGGAGCTGATCGACCACACGATGGAGGTCCTGGGTCGAATGGTGGAGAACTGCAGCGGCTTCCAGGGCTTCCTGGTGTTCCACTCCTTTGGCGGTGGCACCGGCTCCGGCTTCACCTCGCTGCTGATGGAGAAGCTGTCGTTGGACTACGGCAAGAAGTCGAAGCTGTGCTTCTCCATCTACCCGGCGCCGCAGGTGGCCACGGCGGTGGTGGAGCCGTACAACGCTATCCTCTTCACGCACACCACCCTGGAGCATGCCGACGTGGAGTTTATGGTCGACAACGAGGCAATCTATCAGCTAGCGCAGAGGAACCTTGACATTGACCGACCGACGTACACCAACCTGAACCGGCTGATCGGTCAGATCGTCTCCTCTATCACAGCCTCGCTGCGCTTCGAGGGCGCGCTCAACGTCGACCTGACCGAGTTTCAGACCAACCTGGTGCCGTACCCGCGCATCCACTTCCCACTGGCCACCTACGCGCCGGTCATCTCGGCCGAGAAGGCGCAGCACGAGAGGATGTCCGTGGATGAGATCACGCAGGCTTGTTTCGATCCCGCCAACCAGATGGTAAAGTGCGACCCGCGTACTGGCAAGTACATGGCCTGCTGCCTGCTGTACCGCGGCGACGTCGTGCCCAAGGACGTCAACGGATCCATCGCCGCCCTTCGCAACAAGCGCAGCATCCAGTTCGTCGACTGGTGCCCGACCGGCTTCAAGGTGGGCATCAACTACCAGCCGCCAACTGTGGTGCCCGGCGGCGACCTGGCCAAGGTGCAGCGCGCCGTTTGCATGCTGTGCAACACCACTGCCATCAAGGAAGCTTGGGCCCGGCTTGACCACAAGTTTGACGTCATGTACGCGAAGCGGGCGTTCGTGCACTGGTACGTCAGCGAGGGCATGGAGGAGGGCGAGTTCTCCGAGGCCCGAGAGGATATCGCTGCCCTCGAGAAGGATTACGAGGAGGTGGAGACTTCCGCCAGCTTCGATGACGACGACGAAGACGACTACTAGAGGACAGACATATAGGGCGTCACGGCTTTTATGCGGTTACCATGAGGTGAAAAAAACATCGACATATGAGCTAAACAACACCATTGCGAGATAAATGATGCAACTCAGGAAGAGAGCATGCTAATGCTCGTCAAACACATGGAATCTAACAACAATTCTACAGGAGAAAGACAAGTGAGAGAATGTGAATTTGACTGTCATGGCGGCTTACTGACAGAACCGACTGCTAACATACATAGCAAAGCTGTAAATATGTATGAGTACTAACTAACTGGTTATCTTCGTACAATCTTGGTGTAAAGTTCAGTAATGCAATAGTCAACATGGTACAATTGTTACTTAATGCCAGCTTTGACATCGACATCAATCACACGAGAGCTCCGGAAGTCTTGCGGTCACTTTACATGAGAGGGGTAACAACTGCACAATAACAAGGTAGACAAGGACTTCCATTTCTAGTCCTAAGAGCTTACTAAGATTAGTTTCACCACCTCTGTTACATGCCTTGTGCATTTGTTTACTGAAGAACATGTCACAATTTTAATCCCAGGAGCTGCAATGGGCTGCTTTAAGCAATATTTACAACTGCTTAGCTGTGCGAAGAAACATGTTATGGTGCTGCCATATGTGATCCGAGAGCAAGTTAAAAACATAGAGTGAAGGTAATAATTTTATGACATATCCCCTTCAGTTACGAATGCCCATTCCAAGCTTACTGACATGTTACACAGAATCATCATATTTACACTTGTTGATGTTTAAAATCTGTAGAAATAAATGCATATTAAGAGTCATGCAATTTCGGTGTTATCCATATGGTCTCATATTTGTGAACTGAATTTACGCGGTACTGTGATAGACGAATATGCAATAAACGTTGTGGTTGATAATATTGCTCTTAGTGACTTACGAATAACATAGTATTGATTTGTTGAACTTGCCGTGGATTGTGATGTTTGTAAGTATCCAAATGAATAGCTGGCTGACGATATCAAATTAATGATTAAAGTGACTGTCACACCTAAACATTAGTTTTGAGTTAAGCTGGCCAGGCTAGCGGCTGTGTTTCGAAACTACAAAACATTTCATTAAAAATGATCACAGTTATCTAATCTTCGCAAAATTTAAAGGTAATTTTGGCAGTTTGGGCCTTTCAAAGGCCCGCCAGCCTAACTACGGGAAATTAAAATTTATCTGTTAACTTTAAACTTGAAAGACTTTTGAATTAAACATTATTTTCGGGAAAGGAGGACGCCACCGTAGGCAGCAGATATTTCCTATACATATTGCCTATACATATAATACGGCTATAGGTAGGTGGTGACAGCTTCAGGAAGGTGGGACAGTCCATTTAAAGGAAACGTCCCACCTTCATAATGGGAATTGAACTGAGATAGCAGTTTTAAAGCCCGTGTCGAAATACCACCTTCATTACCCAAATTATGGTTGTAAACACTCTTATGGCAAATATGTCCATATTTTAAATCGGGAATCTCGGTTTTACAGGTCTTACAGACAATTCTTCCTATGAATATTTTTTGTTGATATATTGTATTGCTGTAGTGTGACGCTCTAGCAACCAAACCATTGTTGGTTGGTTTCCCCACATAGAATACGTTTATATTTTGTATCATCCGCGCCGTTTTCGGTTTCCGCAGAGGAAAAAATATCTAGATTTAGGATTGGCGAGTCAATGCAGATCAATTTTGATAATTTCTAAAACATACTTTTTTGCCAAAGAAATCCAAAATTTAGAAAAACTCACACCATTTTATTGATTTTTTTAGATGTGATTACCCCGATTCAACCATCAAATATTGAATTAAAATTTATCCTGGAAGGTGGGACGATTCCTTTAAGGGTGATATTTGCTTTGCTGATGTCCCATGTTGATAGAAGTATAGATACAACAATACTAGCAATGTTTTAAACAACTAAATCACAAATCAGTCTGTTTAAATATCAGCTTTCCGTCATCGCATTCTCATATCAAGTCATACCATTTATAATATATTTCGTCTCTACAAATAGAATCCCCATCCAGGCTTAGTTTGGCCAGCCAGGCTCACTCACCTAGTAACATCGCTAGGTATGTTAGAGTGCGGCTAATGATGTAATATCCGACTGTAGAACTTCGTCAACACGCGTTGTGCGTCCGTGCCATTCGAAGCTTAAGTTGTGAGTGCTGGTGTAATACTGGGTGTCCGCGTCAAAGGTGTACTCACGTTTAAGGCTCGCAATTTTTCACCGCACGAGCTGCATGCCCCAAACCGCACATGCTGAAGGGCAACACCATGACACATCAGAAGTCATCGAACAACTACATCAAAATGTAGACTGATATCGAGAAGGTGTTCTCCGTACTCGTAGATGCATTCATTTTAACCAAATAATGCGGCCATTACTTGGAGCTATTACGAGACTGGTTAGTTGGGGCCATCGTAAGGACTGATTTTATCCCCAGCAAGACTTCAGTTAATATGTGGGTGAAGAAGGTTAAAAAATGCGGCAATTTTATCAGAGGACAGGGCGGTGGCAGCCGTTGAGCGAGAAACAAACTCAGCAAATTTAAAGAGTTCGTACTTGCATCCCTGCCTGATACATGTCCATCAGAAACTAAAGACAAACGTACGTGGAGAGGTGGCTATTTTGGGTTTGAACGGCACGTAACTGTATTTACTGGTGTGCTATTTTCAACGATGTCCTTTCAACGATGTCCAACGATGTCAGCCCAGCGGACACGATAACCCTTGTAATGCAGCACACCGGGGTTCAAGCTTCTCTATTTAATTGTTCTCCAGTGCATTGCCTGGAAATGACAGCTTGGGTGACCTCACATCATGCAGAGTTAACAAAACCGTCAAGCACAGTCAGCCCGTCCACCTGCGCAATGAGCCGCCAAGCGGTACTATACAGAATCTGTTTTAGACGCTATAGCGGAGCAGCACAAGGGTTTATCTGCCAGTGTTATGGATCATATATTGCCGTTTTCTTGTCAATGCAAAAATATGTCAAGAATTACTTGGATATGGTTTCTACGAAGTTATAGATGTAAACATGAGTACGCTGTATATCGGCTTTTCTTGTGTTAATTAAACGATTGGGCGTGGTTTCAGTGATCTTGCTTCTTGCCTGCCTGTGCTTCAAACTTGAGAAACCTTATTTGGCCCGCCATTGACCGGGGAGGGGGATTAACCCCCTATCGAATACTCGCGATAGCTCGCAAAAGAATGGCGCTATCGTGTGAAACTTCAAGTACTTTCTAGTACATCAGTTTGACACCGTCTGTCGAAAATATGCAAACGTCGTCGATTTTTTTTTAGATATAGCCAAATTAGTGATGTCACTACAAATTATTTTGGGCCGAGAAGTGTTAATGGTTTGCAAAAATTTGCTAAAAATGTAGTTTTAAAGCAACATGCATATAACAAACGTCGAAAGTGTGAGATGACTACTAGTTGTTAATAACTTTTAAATGTCAACCTTCTGTTTCTTCAATTTTTTTGGACCAAATTTGTTTTTAAAGGATTTGAAAGCTGAATATATGTAAAGAAACTAAGTATGGACAATACCCGAAAATAAAGCAACATTTTATTTTCTTAATCCTCAACAGCTCGGTAAGCATACATATCTCATGAGTCATGACGTCCCTTGCTAATTGCGATTTCGGTTCTGTTGACCAGATACACGCAAATGGATGGATGGATACACGCATTGTATTTCTGAGGCAAAACTGGTTTTGAAACATGCCTTTTTATTTAGATTAACCCATTTTATAATTTGACATTTTATATCCTAACCTTGACCCGAACTTAACCCCAACCTCACCAAAGTGAGGTAACTCGCGCAAACGACCGTCAATATCAATATCTACGCCCAAATAACCCATAAAACACGTGTCACATATGCATCATATGACTTTTCCTTACAGTGGCTTTTGGCGACCAGACCTTGACCTTTTCCCGTGCTTATTATTGGACTTATACTCATGCAGTAGCTTCATCACACATTTGAGAGCACTTTGACTGAGTTTGGGCCCCCGGAGTTGCTGCTTTTGCGTTCCTTACAGCCAATAATATAAAAACGATAGATTATATTAGAAACGATCAACGATAGACCTTTGACCTGACCTTGGCCTGACACGTTAACTCAATTTGAAAATTGTGTGTATGCTTTATATGTGTCTCATTGAAAGCTTTCGAGTGCTGCCTCTTGTGTCTCGCTGCGATCATTCGTTAGGAAAATGTCGAGGGGGTGGGGGTGGAGTGGCAAAATTCCTTGGTTTATGGCGTTCGGCTGAGATCCCTGTCAAACCCGGGATAATTTTCCTATAAGCACAGGGAGATATTGTTATTTTGGAAATGTGTGTGTCACATTGTTGGGGTGATACTAGAACCCTAATAGTGCAATTTCCCACAAAAGATGTGTTCCCTCTTTGTATGTATATAGTACATGCCTACTACAATTTACATAACGCTTCCGGTTGTAGTGTATATTCCAAAGTCCTTGACCCATTTTTGTTTTTCGATAACGTCACTTTTGCAGCACGTCCTTTGCATGACTCAGTTTCATTAATTGGCGTTCCTGAACAGTACGAACTCTTGAGCAAACAAACGGCCGCTCCTTGTGAAGCCGTTCCTGCGATGGCGCTGGCAGTGTGACGGAAGCCGTGACCGACACGAACAGGCCGCATTCAGCCGCCGCTGTTCAGGTCAGACGCGTGCCGCGCCGACTCAAAACGAGGCCCCGTTAGCATTGAGGACTAGGAGCCGAACACGGCGTCACGGCGTGGCTTCCCACGAGAACGTCGCAGTGAGTTGAGGGCTCGGCGCACGTGTCGGTTGGAGCGTATTCAGCGTCCAGCACCGGGCCGCAGCCGGCGTGGACGAGTCGTAGCAGAGAGGTCGTTCTGGCTCGCCTCCGAATAGGTCGCACCCGTCTGACCCATGAGCACATTTTGAATCGTGAACCTCCTCCAATGTGTCCCCAAGGCAAGGTTCCGCAATCCATTGAACACCTTATCATGACCTGCCCAGTGCCCATCTTTTCAACAACAGCGAAATGCTCTGGAAAATTTTACGAACTCGCACAATCTTCCCTTTTCGCTTCCTACTTTGCTCGGAGACGGTCACCCGGATTTGTTGGCCATGGTGTTCACATTTCTGGTAGAAACAAAAATATTTCACTCAATATAATAAACCAGTTTCCAATTTTCCGTTGCTGACATCGATGCAGATTCGTTGGAAATAGATAGTTAGTTAGTTCTACCTCTAAATTGTTTTCCACCCCACGACTGATTGCCTTAATGGCAGAAGTCGTCAACGTTAACACACGCACACACACGGCCCCCGGAGGTTTTTCGTGTACCATTCATTCAATAAGCTACCTAGGATCTCCAAACTTTGTGACTTTTCCTATCATTTCATTGCGCATCGAATGCTGTACTTTTTCAAAAACGTTGCATCAGGGGCGGGTTCAGGACCGTTTTTTGGGGGCATGTTCGGACGTTTTTGACCAAAAACCTTTGCGTGTTTGATTACTCGTGCAGAGTTGGATTTTTTGGCAAACTGTAAGAAAAAATAGGTATCAGTACAAAATGATATGCTCTTTCAGATGGCAATCTCGAAATTTCGCAATTTTGATTTTAAAGTTCCAAAACTTTGGAAAACTTTTTTTCTTCTTCAAAATCGTATATCTTATTTTCGAAAATTTCGAGAAAAAAATCGGAATACATGTAAGACAAGACATGCTAAGTAATGTATCGTTAACAAAATTAAGTCGATATTTTAATATTTCATGCCCTGAGGCTAAGTCAAATGCGCGACTTACCATTTTAAGTAAATGGGGAAAAATAAAATACTCCCTTATACCATTGGATCAGTCCAATTATTTCAGTATCATGTCATATTAGGCCCTTTTGGATTTCCCAGTTCCAATTTTTGGTCGGTGACCTTCTGAAAGGTCAATTAAGGTTATTCAAGGTCACGAGCACTTTTTTGTGAATAACTCCTCACAGGATAAAGGTAGAGACTCGCAACTGGTGCCAAAGTGTTTGTTTTATCCAGACGCGTCTTTTGGAATGCAACTTGACCTACCTAGGTCAAATTGACCCTGACCTTGACCTTGACCTGAGTTCAAATTTTGGAATTGACCTAAATAGGTAAAAATGTACATGCTTCGAACCGCCTGGACGAGAGAAACACGATGGTGTCAAAATAAATGTCCTATCATTGCTAGATAAAAGCAATTCACGAACAAAATTTTGGTGAAAAACAGCTTTTTTGAACTTGAATGACCCCTAGAGCCGTAACTATTCACCTGAGGTCAAATACGATGACTTATTTACGAAGAGCGTTTCAAGGGCTTTCGAATGCAATTTGCGTATTCCCCTAGCTATCATAGTATTTGAGATAATGTGAAGTTTCTGGAGCAATGTCCTAATACGGCAAATTTGACCTCATTTGACCTCATTTGACCTTGAAGATACTAACCTAGGGTCATCAAAATTATACAAAAGAGAGTTCTCTGTGGGCCCTTCCTACCCACCAAATTTTGTTGTTGTAGCTTGCATAGGAGCCGAGATCTCAGGGGGGGGGGGTCGAATTCCCCCCCCCCGACCGTTTTTTACCATTTTCATGCCTACAGTAATAGGGCTAAATGGTCCAATTTTGCACGCTACTTAGCAGTTGGTAACTCACTTAACCCGCGCCACGATAGGCTATTTCAAACTCCTGCCACCCGATGAATGGGGAGGGGGAACGATTCGGCCCCCCTACGAACTCCCAAACTACCGGGCCGATTGAAAAACAATATACGGCTTTCGATAGCCATGTATGTACATGAACTTTCAGAATAACTTGTGAAATTTCTGTTTTTTGCCGATAACAAAAGGTAAAACTGCTGATTTTGGTCATTGGTAGCTATAATAATGTTTTTTGGTCAGTATGTCGTCGAAAACGCGAAAAATGACCCTACAACATTGCTTTCCCTATCGGAATCGGGAAAAAATGAAGGTATGGAATTTGGAATGGAATGAAATCATCGGAATTTGTAGAAATGACATGGAAAGTGGCCGCTTTTGGCGTTTGTAAGGTCATTATTCCGTCATTTTAAAAGATATTAATGCTTGAAAATTTGCCCAAAAATACGGTCTTGAAGCAAAACGAAAATGAAAAATGTCAGAAAACGTAAAACGCGAGTTCTACAACATCACTTTTTATATTTTCAAAAATGCTGAGTTTTGACTCCCAAAATGTCAAAACTAGTCTCACTAAATGTCTATAAAATCCCAAAAATTGAAGATAATCCAAAACCGATACACATATTTCAGAGACCTGGGATTGAACTATCCCCAAAACAACTTTAAAAGCAATTGCTTTATTTTTTAACGGAGTAATGACTCTAACGGGTGGGCAGTGTGAACAGAGACGAAGTTTGCGACAATTCTGGAAACAAACTAATTTGCGAACATGTGTGAATTTTGGCACGCGGAGCCGGAGACCTATGAATATTATCTTAAAGTAAGACAAGTGGCAAAGTGTGGCTTGCTGTTTGTGATCAGAATGACCTCGTTGAGTGTACAAGGTGTTCGTGCTCTGATCGAGTCTTACTTCACCTATAGCGGCAGCCAGATGCCTTCTAATGCCGGCCTCTATGCATCTGCCGGCGGAGAAACGCCATTCAACGTCAAAATCGACCGGAACCCAAGTTCCCACGAAACCTTCTCGTGTGGCTCGCTATGAGTTCCAAAGGGGTGACGAAGGTGTTACCACGCAGAGCAGGAGCAATGTAGGCGGAGATGTCTACCGAGAACAATGTCTGACGGATGCACTCATCCCGTTCATAGAACACAACCCGGAGAGGGATATGATCTGGACGGACCTCGCCAGCGCCCACTATGACCGCAAAACGCTGCAGCTCTTGGAGGAGGCCAACGTGCCGGTGGTAGCACGTGCAATGAATCCGCCATGCACCCCCCAGCTGCGCCCCATCGAGGACCTCTGGGGAGTGATCAAACAGGATGTCTACAGAGGAGGCTGGATGGCTTGAATGACTGCCAGCTGAAGCTCAGGATCCGGCAGGTGATCCGGGAAATAGACCCGGAGGTGCCGCGAAAGATGATGGAGGAGGTCTCAGCGCGCGTGCGGCTGGCGGCGGGGAAGGGGGTCGAAACCCAAGTCCAATGAGTGTGAGGCATCTACAATAAAACAATGTTTCATAATACCATTTTGTTTTTCTCTTACAATGCAAGCTGCTATTAACGAAAACAAATATTACAACTTGAGTCTTGAGCACAAGCCGATTCAGGAACATGTCTTTTGAAAAAAATGACCTTGTATGACATGACCTTTACCTGACCTTGTAATAACCATAACTTAATTGACATCAGATGACACAACAAACGTCACCATCAAATTCTGCTTATAAAGCAATCGATAAAACATGCGTCACATGAGTGATCTGACCTTGACCTTGACCCGTACTTAGCATGAGGACTATACTCATATAGCACGTTCGGCGTTCCCCTAATATTTGAGAGTACTTAAGCGCAGTTTGGGCCCAGAAATGCTGATAGTGCGGACTCCACGGTCCGTAATGCAAAAAAATAAAGATGTTAATGCTTCGCCTGACCTTGACCTGACATGTGACCACAATTTGCAAAGTTGGAGCATGTTTCAGGTGCGTCTCATTAAAAGCATTATAATGCTGCCTTGTGCTTCTTGCTGCAATCATTAGTTCCGGAGATAATATGGGAAGGGGCACCCCCCACCGGTCAATGGTGTTCGGCTGTGACCCCAGTCACTGACGGGCTAAGTAATTTATTTCTGCCGATCACGCATTAAAGGGAGTGTGTCTACTGTTTTTGTTATCGTCAAAACTTTTTCTTACAATAAGTAGCACTTGTTTTCACGTTTGACTGAGATAAAATTCATATATCGGCCTCAAATAATTTAATTTTCGCAATTTGGCTAAACTTGTTTTGGCTTATCTCTGTTTAGATATCGACGAAAGCGGTTTTTACTATGGTGAGGGCAATCAGACGAAAAAAGTAGTAATGTAATATGGCGCACGTAAGACATTCTATGATTGTTAAAACAAATGGAAATCGTAAACACACAGTCGAAGCAGAACCGAGGTTCTGTTTGAATGCTGCTATTAGCGCTCACGAGCTGTTTTGTGGAAATGTGATTGGTTTACGTTATCGGCACGTTGACAAGTTTGCATCCAATTCTAGTGATAAAAGCAGCCTGGGGTAAAACCGTTAACTTCTGTTGTTCATACCTACGCTGCGGTAGACGGAATATCTCAACAACTAGGTTTGCGACCTCAGATGACCTCGGGGACCTTGGTGAAGTCACCAAAGGAAAGTCAAAAAGGCCATTTTTGGCAAAATTGATTTGAATTGACCTGCACACGTATTTTAATCAGAGGTGGTCGCTGGAACTGTGTGATTCCGTTGCCACTAACTTCACAGACATGCACTGCCATGGGTTCGTACCGAATACGGGATTTCCCCCCCCTCCCCTCCCCACCCTCCCTTAAGATCTCGGTGAAAGGTCACACAATGTAGCGACCATCAGTAAACGGCGATAGATAGTTCGCGACAAGGTCAATTGAAATCACTCCACTTCCAGGTTAGGTCAATATTGAGGTTACCAGATGTCACCGAAGGTCAAATTTTATCATAGTACGAGTAGCTGGGATATCACTTTAGAAATCCCCAATTATCTCGCGAACTGAGATAGCTAGAAAGAAACAGACAAAATCGAAAGATATTAAAATTCCTATCGCACTTTTGTCGTCAAGTGTGATTTAAATGGAATATAAGGGTTTTGAAAATGTCAGCTAAAAGTATATGCATGTGTGGATAGTATAGCTTGATATTTATGATGTATTCTATGAAAATGTTACCTAATTCTATTTTTGAAGAAAGCTAGAATATGAACCTGAAAATTGTAAGTAGCTGTAAAATGTATTGGTTTGTCCAGCACCTATTGGTTTGGTTTGTCCTAATGCACTTCTCTAATAACGCATTTCTTAAATTATCCAACCCATAACTTTGGCGATCGCATCGTAAATGACAAAATATTGTATTTCTCTTTTCAACTTTTGTTAATCTTTTTAATCATTGACTAAACTTTCAGATGTTATTTCTAAAATACTAATATTTGTAGCAATATTACACACGCAAAAGTCGCTAGAAGAAGAGTACCAACTGGCAACAATCGTGAATAAATCTCCAAGATTCTTAAGAGGGAGATAATTTTTAGGTACGGTAGCTAATAAAATGTAATAATAATGCAATTATTTCACTTCAAAGCGATTGTGTGTGTGCTCGCAAGTGAATTTTCCATCTACGTGAGTATCCTTCGTCTCATAACTTGCATAAAAACCCGGAGACATAATGAAAATAAGTCACGAGGTTCGACGTGTTTCGAAGAAATACTGATCTAAGAAGTCTAGCTGAGCAAACAAGTACTCGTGGACATATCAATTTTATATACATAGATGTCTATGTACACTTGATCCTGTACTATCCTTCTTGATCCACTTGATCCTATGTTGATCCTATGTCTCTATGCCCATCCTATGTTAAAGTACTTGATTTTGTGGCCGTTTAGTGGAGTTTCTCAAGTTACTTTTCTTGGGAGATTTCGTGCTCGTGATGAATTCGACAACAGCCCTCTTTGCAGGAAGATGAGCCGTTAAATGATCATCGATCAATGAC
>JARFNZ010119617.1:0-12487 GCA_031763405.1 Balanus nubilus | reverse complement strand
GACTTGTGCCGCCGGAGAGCGTGCTGGGCAGACGAGAATACGGTTCTCAGGTCCTCAGACCAATCGATGTGTTCAGTTGAGTCTCGTCCTGCGCAGACAGCGTCCAGTGGAGACAGGAGATTGGCGGTGCCTGGCACCACGCGGCTGAGAGCCTTGTATGCGCCGATGAAGCTGCGCATACCCTTCACAGTCTTCGGTAAGTCACACGTTGACAGGGTGCAGACGCGGTGGGGACTGGCAGATATCTGCCCATCCGACCATACCCAGCCCAGTACTGTAGTGGATCGGGGGCATACCACTGTTTTAGATGCCGAGAGACGGAGGTCACAGGCAGAGAGTGCTTCTAGCACGAGTCGCCAGTTTTCGAGGACCTCAGCAGGGGTAGAGCCGCCGCAGAACAGGTCGTCAGCCAGCTTGACCACACGCCCCTCTTGGATTAGATCACCGAGGACTCGGCACATAAGCTCCTCGAGTGCAGACTCCGAACCGGGGATGCCCATAGCACAGCGGGTATATACGCGGGTTCCCTTGTACGGTGTCGAGACGCCACAGTACTTCATCGAAGAGGACGACAAGGGGAGCTGGTAATAGGCTTTAGTTAGGTCTGTCGTCACGAGGTAGCGCCAGCTGCCGATTGTGCGGAGAGTCGACTCTACGTCCGGCAGAAGTGAGGGTTGGGGCTTACAGTAGTGACCAACAGAGGTGAAGTCAGTGACGAGGCGGGTCCCCCCATTAGGTTTGTTAACCAGAAATGAGGGATTGACGTGCTCCACCGTAATACCGAGGTCTTCAGGTTTGGCAAACACACCCAACGTTTCGAGCTCGTCAAATTTCGCCTGCAACTCGCTGAGGCGGCTGCGTTCGTACTGTGGGACCCGACCTGGGCGTTGAGGGGGTTCGACGGAGCCGATATTCACAACTCCCTGGATGAGACCTTTTGCGCCGTTGTAGCCCGGGAACGCTGGTTCAAAGACAGACGCGAACTCCGACGTAAGGTCCGCAAATTTTGCTCGGGTGTCTGACGGGAGGATGCTGTCAGGATCTACCCGAACGGCAGAGACAGAAGCGCATAATGGGCCTTTGTGCGCAGCCGTCTGATCGGAGGGAGGAGGTCGTTTACTGGGGTCGGCAGAGGACACCGAGTAGATCTTGCACACGTGATCATGTGGGCGTATATGGACAGGTGAATCACAGAGGTTTGGGACACGAACTTTGCCTGCTACCAGCTGGGTGACAGTCGGGCGGGGCCAGGTCTCAGTCAGGTCACCTGGGCGCGGGGATGACACGGTAGGCTCGACAGATATGTAGGAGTCTGGATCAAGATCGGGGACAGCGAGTTCTATATAGTCTCCGGGCCAGACGGTCTGAGAGGATCGCGGAGCACGAAGTGTGCAGTGGGCCCTACGCGCAGCAGGGGCACCGGAGGCTGGCGAGTCAGACGAGTCATATCTGAAAACAATCGTGTCACCTATCGATACAGTGCACTCAGCAGGCCGCAGAGATACATCATTCACACGCATGAATGGGGTGCCCGCGAGAACATCGACATCCAAGTTGTCAACTACCAATGCATCGAGATAGAGGACATGGCAATCGCGTTGCAATTTCAAGTGCGTCTCGCCCACGACAGCCAGGGGCGAATGACCGTCAGCCTGAAAAGCGGCTTGGGACGTTTTCCGAATGACAGCGCTAAGATCTCGGGTCACTGACGTACGAATCAAATTGACCTCGGCACCGCTGTCCAAGGTCAGACGCACGGGATGGTGGTCACAGAATGTAAGGAGATGGGGTGACTGTGATGTTTGCACACGTCGGATAGAGTCTTTTGGACAGCTGGTTGGAAAACCAGGCACCGGACCTGCAGCACTGACCTGGAGAGAGTCGACAGGGAGAGTGACGTCTGTCGCGTCATCAAGGTCGCTTCCACCTTCGTCTTCAGTGTAGCCTACGATGAGCCTCACTCCCGCCATGAAGCGCCGATCCGCCTCCGGCAGGAAACGACAGCGGCTCAGGAAGTGAGTGTTGCTGCCTGGCCGGCCGGCGGCTTCGCAGAGGGAACAGGAGCGCGAGCTGCGGCGGTTCTCTGGACGCGGTACGCCAGGACTGGGACGAGAAGGGGTCTTCGCAGAGTGCTGGTAGTGAGGCGCCATACGGGCAGATCCATAGGCCCGGTCGCGGCGGACGGAGCCGTGGACACTCTCTGCTGCGGTGCGCAGGACCTTGGCATCCTCGGCGGAGCGAAGCTCGGCGAGAAGGGAGTCGAGTGCCTGGCTGATTTCCGGCTTCAGCGACGCTAGCGTGCGTGAGCGCAGCTCTGGCCCGTAACGCTGTTTCACCAAGGCAGGCAGTCCTGGGTGCAGTAGCTGCAACCAGCGAAGGGTGATGAAGTTTTCCAGTGTTGGGGACAGCTCCTCGTCTTCTGTCGGAACTGCGCCGTGGTGGGAAATCCCAAACTCCGGGCGGAGGAGGTTGTCGTCGACGAAGGCCAGCAAACGTTGATACAGGTCCTCGGGGCGTTCGTCGGCACTTAGTGAGATGTCAGCGAGGTCTATGAAGTGTGCTCCGGAGGTCTGGAAGCCGTAGTGTAGGCGGATATTCTGCCATATCTCACCAAGGGATGTCGAAAGCTTGGTGATGGTGTTGCGCGATATCACCGGACAGAAATTTGCAATTTGCCCCAGCATAAGGTCCAGCATTGCCGACTTCTGAAGTCCTGTGCGACGCGTGTGTGCTGGAACGTTGTCGCCATCATCTCCAAATCCACGTAGCGGATTTTCGCGGGTTTTCTTCTTCCATGATGCACCTGGTTGAAGGTATGGACTGAATTCCTTGTCCAGGGAGAGACTGTACTCCAGATTTTGACGCCAGTTTTCAAAAGATGTAATCGATTCGTGCTTCGTGAGTGCCCATTGTTTTGGCGCTCTCGTCGTCATCTTGACTGGATCACAGAAGTTCAGATAATTGCACTGTTATCACCTAGTAATAATACTTGAGAATAG
This sequence comes from Balanus nubilus, assembly GCA_031763405.1. Lineage (NCBI taxonomy): Eukaryota > Metazoa > Arthropoda > Thecostraca > Balanomorpha > Balanidae > Balanus > Balanus nubilus. Next base: position 9,488 of record JARFNZ010119617.1, on the reverse strand, counting down.
CCGTTTAAAATAATATAAAAGGCGAAAGGTTACGATTCGCTGCCACCACGCCAGTTATAAACGACATTATCTCGGCGATCATGTAATATCAGTCAAGACGAGACAGACAAGCACATCCGAATGAATATCCCCCAATTCACCATACTCTCATGACTCGCCGTGTCGCCATGGCAACCACAGACAGTCGGTGACTTGTCACCGAGGGCACTTCTTCAGGCGGCACTGGCGCAGAAAATAGTGGGGCCCATGTGGGCTAGCCCGTTTAGTTCCAGCCAACAAACCTCACATTACCCCTTGCAAGCCAATCCCATCATACCTAAAATATGTAGGTATGATGGGAAACAATCCTATGCATAATTCACATTTCTATTCATACAGAAGGATCCATAGGCGTAGGAACGTCACAAAAAGTGAGGGGGCCAGTGAAACTTTGATCTCACTTTGTGGGATAACTAACCCCACTATGATAAATTTATTTGTAGATTTAGGTTCCTCTCACCTTGGTGAATCGTTTGCCGCCTTAAGATTCGTCTTTGAAGACAAATTGAAGATTTTAATGAAATTTTGGGCCAAAAAGTGGGTGGGCCATGACCCCCATGCCCTGTTCCTATGCCTATGGAAGGGTCACAACTCTTCAAATATAACACATGATCAGAGAAAGATGACCTCGCACATTTACCTTAACAGTAAAGACAGCGTACTACACTTGAAATTGTTACAACGCTGCAGAGTAAACTACTCCACGGTCACAACAACCAGAGACCACTCAACCAATGAGACAACAGGCTTTATACAACCGTATGCTACACTTTGTGGTAAGTTTAGGTAGCTCAAGACAAACAGCTAGGAAACAAGAACAAAGCCGGACATGAGTGAAGCATGGCAGCATCAAGGAAGATTTTACTCTCTTGAATAAAGTCATTTGACATGGGTTGGAATAGATACAAAATAAATATTCAGTGAAAACAGGTGATAATTTAGAACAAAGTAAAAAACGCCATCTAGCAGCAAGCTTCTAAATAGTAGCGCGGTGACTCAGCACCCACTACAGTACGAACTGCGAAGCATAACAACGTGGGGCCAAGATGGGTACCAGGTGGGCTCACTGGCGGATCCAGAATGATGGTCTCTGGGGCTGCGAGGGGGGGGGGGGGGGCCTACCCCCAAAAAAGTTTCACAAAATTCAGAAAACTATCGGATTTTGCTTCATCATGCATTGCTAAACATTTTAAAAGAAACTTTCCTTCATAAAAGTTGCTTAGATTTCTTCTCGATCAGGAAATGTGAAATTTTTGCTGATTTCAGGTGGTTTGGAGGTGGGAGCAATTGCCCCTAATGCCACCCCCTGGATCCGCCAGTGGGTGGGCCATAAGTGACCTCACCCACATTGGCCCCATTATTTGCTGGGGTACTTGCCCAACTGGGCCCCACATTGGGCAGCCCATTGCCCATGTTTGCCCACATTGCCCATCAAAATCCTGCTGGAGCCCCACTGGGATGTCCCGGGATGTCGGCTGGGTAGCCTCAAACCAGGATCCACAAAGCAACTGTGACATCACCAACCCATTGCTTTTTGAGACTGTACCCACATTCATGTTGATGCCGCCAGAGGCGCGAGTGGCATGAGCCCGACCTGACCTTGACCGGCTGGCAGCCATATGGCACCCTCTGACATCACATTGTGTACAGCCTGAGCTATCCAAGCTGAACTGGCGCAGATGCGTCATACAAGTCCCAGTCAGAGGCTGCACATAGGTTTAGGTTTAGGTTTAGGTTTGTGAGCTAATATTAGACTAGGTCTATTCTGTGCTCAGAAATAAGGCAGAAACATGGCAAATAAGTGCATTAAATTGTCCTTAAGTGCTATTTAAAGCAATTGCAGGTAGCTTAAAAAAATTATAACTGGGTTATACATTATATCATACTGATCTGCTTCAAACTATCACCTCTAGACAAAGGTAACATTATTGAAACCTGCTGGACATGGTATTGGCACCTAAAACACTAGATCACGGTCAGAGAATAACCAGATAGCGCATGACTCATGACATGTCCTTGTTTGAGGATTTACAAATCAAAGTATTCACAAGTTTTGAGTTGTTACATTTCACCGAATCTTTTCTAAAATCTCTTTTCTGTTGTCAGCACCACTCAAAAGCATATAAACGTAAATATCATATGTTTACCTCGTAAATGACTGATGTCTTTCTCCCCCTCCTTGTCCTCTCCTATTCCTTTCCCAAGGACGCGCACCTCTCGCGATAAAGAAGGGATGAATGGAACGTCTGTTCACATCTAAAAGTAAAACGACAACCCAGCAATCACCACTTAGCTGCATGGATGACGCACAAGATTTTTTCGCCTGATTGGTAAATTTTTCGTCTCAAGAACTCAAAATAAACACAATGCCACTGTGGCGACATTTATTGCGCTTGTGTGCCATACTTTCGAGGCACCGCAAAGGTAAACAATCACCTCACACACGTGTAAACAAAGATCGATCTCCATTCTTTCTTGAAGGTAGTGGGGTAGGGTACGCGTTTACTGAATGTTTTATTCTTCTCAAATTCGAATGATTCAGATGAAATTCTGTTAAGATATCAAGAGAGGATGTAATGGTCTTACAATTTGTATATTTTACTTTTGTCGCTCTGGTATTTCGATTTTGATTTGAATTGCTAGGCTAGGGTTTTAACTTTGATCAATAGTATTTCAATTTCAGATTTTGACTGTGCATGTCATCACATTAGAAGTGCATTGATGTCAACACTTTTTCATGAAACCTTTTTTATGTGGGGTTACTTGTGCAATCCCCAAAACCATTTGGTCCAACTCCACTCCACAATGTTTACAAAGTTGGGAGGCAGAGAGACACTAGCTGAAGTCAAAGTTGATTCTTCCCATTTAGTGCTTTTAGATGATGATGTTATTGATGATAGGTACTGAATATTAAAATATTTGAAATAAGAGAAACTCAGAGACTCATCTACCCATCCACCTTGGCAGAGCCCCTCATATACATAGCCTAACCCCAGACTGTATGCAAATTATTTGTGAAACTGAAATTTGACCTAAAGGAAAGTAATACAGCACGGAAGCTCCAATGTCGGAATGTGTCTAATGGTTAGTCTTAATCCTTGCTGACTGCTTCCAGATTTGGAATATTTAATGACCTACAACTTCTAAAATGGACTGGGAGAAGAAGTTCAACAGCATCATCAGAGATACAGATGCCAATCTTGAAAAAGTGAAGGTGAGTTAAATAAAAGATGGACTGCAATTTGGTTATACATAATATTAAGAAAAGCAAACCATAGCTTTGTTATATATAGACATGCCACAGTGTTATGTCCACAGTTGTGATGGATGCACTCTACCATCAATGCAGTAACACTTTCCCAAAATTGTGCATCATAATGTGTTCAACCTGTCCTGAACCATAACAGCAGTAGACCATTGACCAGTAGACCACCAGCTCACCATTGAAACCAATGCTTCTTAAATTCTTCAAAATCTCAAGGTTGAGGCTATCTGGCTCAATGGTTCATAGCTTAGGATATATCAATGTTTATAAGATCCAGGGTTCTTCATGATCATGAGGTTATAGACTGGAGCCAATTTTCTAAATATCAAAACTTTAACATTGTACTAAATCCTAATAGTGAGAAACTCATAAGTTTGAGTGTTCATAAGTTTCCAAACCTCATATCATCCAAATAATTGCAAATGTCTCATCACAGATAAATTTTATAGATCCAATGTATCATAAACTGGTGGTTTGAGGGAAAGTGAATGTGAGGGCCTAAAACATTGATATATTTTTGAAATATTGTTTTAGAACATTTACTATTTTAAGGCTTAATCAAAAAGACACAGGGACAATTGTTCTGTCAACAGATTGTAGCCAAACTGAAAATATGAGCTTCAACATGTTTGGGAAATGCTTGATTATGCTTATAAATTTTGTCCATGCAAATATGCAAAGCTAGTCAAGATTCACTTAAAACACCCATTTGTTAACATGTCTTGAGAGTGGTGTTGTTATGCCCTTGAAGACCATTTTGTTACTTCTTTATTTCTTGGCTTATTAGCATTTAATGAGAGTTAAACATAATGAAACTCTCATGGCTCATCCATTATTAAATGCCCATCTTGAATTAGGGATGATTTAAGATTGATGGAAGATGAATAATGGAAAAATAGCAGGTAAGATAAAACAATATAAAATGAACAACATGATTTACATGTGACACATTAATTTATTTTGCATGTGGCAATGGTTTGGCTCCAATGTTGTGTCAGTGGAATGGGTAGGAAATACTCAGATCTCCTCAATCTCCATCCTCTCTCTTCCATCCTCCATCTTTATCCATTTCGAACGACCAACAGCGTCGTGGAACAGATAACCAGCGAGAGACGTTCAGGGGGCAAAGGGGTGAGATAACAGCCCTGTTTTGCGGATGCTCCGTCTCGTGCTCAGTGGCGGTCGGCACTTCTCGCTGGACACGGCGTCGGTGAAGCACAGTGAACAGCGGTGGCACTGGAGCGATGCCGTTGTACCGGGGCTGCTCTGAAGATGATCTCTGGGAGCAGACGCTGCGGCTCTGGCCGCTGGAGATTGATGGTGTAGCGCGCCACTACGTGGAGATGCCGGCCCAGCCGCCATCGGAACAGGGGCTGCAGCAGGAGCAGCGGCAGCAGCAACAACAGCCACAACAAGAGCAACAGCAGCAACAAGAGCGGCGTCGGCAACGGCAACTGCAGCAGGAGCAGCAGCAGGAGCAGCGGCAGCAGCAACAACAGCTACAGCAAAGACAGCAGCAGCCGCCGCCGCAGCAACAGCGACAACATAAGCCACAGACTCAGACTCAGCCTCATCAACAACAACCTCAGCCGCAATCGGAGGGACAGCGACAACAGCCAGAGCGACAACAGACTTCAAGTACGGCCTGGACGCGCCAGAATAGGCCGATGGCTGACGAGAGCCAGTTGCCGGATTATTCGCTCTGGGTGGCGGATCTCGACGGCACATTCGCTTTGAGCGAGTGCCAGCCTGCTGTTACTAGTAATCCATGGCAAGATGACCCAACTCCGGCCACCCGAAACGCCTTGCAGCCTGTTCCGACAGACCCGTGGCAGTCTGCCCCCATCGCGGCTGCTGAAGGTGTGTCTCGAACTGCTGCTGCTGCTACAGACCCCTGGCAGTTTGCCCCACCTCCGACCGCTCGGAGATTGTCCCGACTAACCACGGCTGATCGTTGGCAATCTGCTCTAAATCCAGCCGTTGAGAACGCACACCAGCAGGCTATGATAAACCCGTGGCAATATTGCCCAATGCCGGCTGATCGAAGCGTTCCCCCGTCTACAGTGACTAAGCCGTGGCAAGCTGCTTCAATACCGGCCGCTCGACACATTGCTGAGACCACCACAGCCGACCTTTGGGAGGTTACTCCAACACCGCCCGCCGATAAGTGTATGCTGTTGTGCTGCAACAAACCTGTCCGAAACAGCAGCAAGGGGTCGCAGTCCAGTGGTATAGAGACCAGCAGCAGCGACGATGGGTTGCAGTCCAGCGATGCTGCAAGCGGCAACGGCAGCAGGATCGGGGCCCAGTCCAGCGGTGGTATAAGTACTAGCAGCACCAGTGGTGATAGACTGCACTCCAGCGGTGCTGATAAACCGCTGCAGTTCGGCGGTGGAAACGTTATCGTCACCGGAAATGGCAGCGGCGTGTCGCCGACACCGACCGAGAACGTAAGTCAGGGGCGGCCGGGACGGACTGTTTTCTGTTCTCACTTGGGTTTGTTTCATTTTGGATTGTCCGCCCCGTAGCTCAGTTGGTGGAGAGCCGGACTCCCGGTGGTGAGATACCGGGTTCGAGACGCCTCGTCGCTTGATATTTGCTCCTGACGGGGATGGCCTGCTGTCGGTGGCATTGGCCGCACACAGGGTCAGTTAAAGTCAGTAGTGGGGCGGACCGTGTACGGCTATGTGGGCACGTTAAACTTTCAAGTTAAACTCTGCCGGCTACCCGGAATTTCCCGATCGGATGGTAGAGGTCAGGACTTGCGCAACAAGCTCTGCTTAGCGTCCCGGGATCTGACTGTTCCCTGGCGGCCCCCCGGTCTCCGTGTCCGTCTCTGCCCTCGTGACGCCGCGTGGAACCTGCAGACAGATTCCGGGTAGCGTCAATAACCTTAGTAGTTGAGGTGCACGACGAAAATCACAATCATCTCACAGATTCGGAGGAGCTATCGGCAGAACGGATCCCCGGGTCTGCATAGCATGGCACCTCCGACTTGAGCATTCTTTGGATATACTGATCTAGGTGTGTTTGAATGTGTAGGTGACCGTGGATGACCTCGGATGAGCTTGTGGTGCACCTGTGCCAAAATTGCACCTGGGCCATCAACCATGTTATCACGCCTATAACATGGTTTGAAATAATTTGATTGAAGTATTGTGTTTGTTCTCGGAAATACGAATAATTTCCATCTTTCTCCCATTGACTTGTAATGGTGAGGTCATCAAATTGACCTGACCTCAGGTCATCGCAATACAAAATCAGGGATATAGGTATGAAGTGTGGGCACTGATAGTCCTATTACATTATGGGAGCTTCAAAACATTTAGTCGAATGACCCTGGCTAATTGGAACGACCACAAACTTCAAAGACGGGTTACAAGTGAGGTCACCTGATGTGACCAGGTGACCTGACCTGAGATGACCCGATATTAAAAGTCGTATACAATGTACGCTAGTTATTCCCAAACACCTATCCAAATTTGGCGGGGCTCTGTACCGCCGTTTTTCACTATCCCCCAAAAACCTAACGGGCGCAAATTCCCGGTGATAAACGCGCCCGTCGGTTCTCATATTAAAACGTGGCTTTTAGGCGGAAACTTCATCCACTGCCCAGAGAGTAAGGTCACCGGTTGAACTCAACCAAATTTGTTCCTCATGGATAATTTTATTGGAGAACGGGAATCACTGGAGGCGAAGGTGAACAGACAACTTTTTTTGAAAGTAGGCCTCCCTCCCCTGGCGAACTTTCTTAATAACTAAAAAAACAAAACGAGATATCGACATGAAGCTTTGCATCCCTTATCCCACATAATTTCTACATACCTATGTATATAAACCAAAACGCGAATTTGGTTCTGAACAGTGAACACATCACTGGACGCGATTTTCGGTCTAAAAGTAAATGTTTGAAAAAGTCGCTTAAAATCCAGTTTTGAAGCAAAAAAGCGCATAACAGCGCGGAATAAAAACAAACTGGAAGATGACTATCTCAAATGTTTCAAAAGTTCGATATTTTGACCCTAAAAATTCAAACAAGTGACTTCCTTGAGGGAAGTTTCTACAAAATTTACATTTTAATTTTTCACAAGAAACGTTATGTTGGTGTGAAAGACACATGCGATCTATTCACATAGCCAATTTTTAGTCGATATCTTGATATTTGTGAAAGTTATGGCCTATCAAAGGTGACGGCAAGTGTTCCGCTTTTGGTGACAATCTGACCTTAATTTGATTTTGACCAGATGCATTAAAATAAATACATTCACTGTGATTCTAAGGTAAAACCACATTAAAATGCGTCACAGACTCACAAGACAACATTTTATGTTTTACCTTCCCTTCCCTACCTTGCCATTGCCTTGATTTTAAGTCTTCAATTTGTCCTTAAATAGGCCAAATATATGGCAGTAATAATTTGCGTTGCATTTAGCCTGCAAAAGCTGACGACATGTGTTCCATGACTATCTTATATTGTTATTTTATGTTGACTTCCGCGGCCTGACCTTGACCTTGACCTGTGCTTAGTATCAGGCAAAGGGAAAATTAGGCAACACGACTACTTCACTCTCTGACGAATCTCCCATACCTTCACAATGGGACCGATTATCTCTCCGACGACTTCGTCCGATTGGTCGTGAATCCGACTAATTAGTCGTGTTGTCGATTTTGCCCCTATACTCCCACAGTACCCTCACGCCACATTTGGGAGTACTTTGGCTGAGTTTGGGCCCAGGGCTGTCCATTGCGTGGTCCCTAGAGTTCAGATTGCGAAAATACTCGTTTTTGACCTTGACCTGACCTGTGCCTTTGAAAGCTAAATTGGAAACATTCCGATATAGTTCCAATATGGAAACCACAATGCCGAACCCTTTAGCAAAAAACGGCGAATAGTTTTGTAGATGTGCTGTTCTAGTTAACTGCGCAATGTGGAAGTTCTGCTCAGTGACGAGCTCAACCTCGATGTCGGCGATGGGTTTTGGCAGATCTGCCAGCTGCTCTACAGTCTGCACCAACTGTGGTGATTCCGAGTTTTGCCTCTGCGTTATAACAGCTTTGACGATTGGCCATCCTCGATTGAAATAGCTATAGTAGAGCTGACGTAATAATAGCACGGAGGTATCATCAGGATTTTGGCTGTGGGTCAAATTGGTCGGCTGGAAATGGGACATGTCACATTTTTGTTTTCTTCTTGGCCTGGGCTGATTTTGTTTAATAGTCGAGAAAGTGATATGTATTGGATAAATCATAGGTGAATATTGATAGAGATGCTGCAAGACATTTCCATAACTTGGTGCACCCAAGACTGTTTTTTCATTGGAGTATCTCCTACTTCGCGACAAGGAAGTGAATTCAAGGGCGAGTGGTTATATTCCGGCCATAGCATCACGAAGATTGCCACTTTCGGTCGGAAGTTTGCGCTGTTCTCTCAGCCCTCTTTGTCAAGTACTTCCTTATCTGTCATTGTCCAGTCACCAAACATTGAGCCATTTTTCTCGGGGTCCGGGTCCAGTGTAAGTGATCCTAGCAAAACTGTACGGGATGGCGGCCGGTGGAGCGTGGTGCCTCTTAGATTTGTGAACCGCCGACCACCAGGCGTGCTTTACCTCAGTCGGTGACAATAGACCCCACAATATCACTATGTGCGCTACTGTACAACTGGGGTAATTTGTACGTTTTCGACTTCAGCGGAGTTTTATTAAATGTGACGCCGTTGTCGGCGGTGTGTACTATATTGCGACTGACTCTTCATGACACCTTGTCGGTCCCAGTCGCGTGTGCTGCTGTCCCAGCGGGCGGCGTCAGCGGGCGGCCCGGCGGCCGCTCCGGTCGGCTCCACTGGCGCCGTGGTGTCCCCGGCCGCCGCCATGCCCAGCATGGCCGAGATGCACGCCACCCTACAGAAACACTCCGTGGAGCTGCGCCGCCTCGCCGGCGTTCAGAGACGCCACGAGCTGGAGAATGAATATGTCAGAGGTGAGCAGCCGGCCTGCCGGGGTGCCGGCCGTGCCAAGGGGACGTGATAGTTCGGAGGAGATGAAGGCAGGTTGTGTTGAAGGTTAGTTCCCGGGTGGCTTTGCGGGTTAAAGACAGAGAACGTGAGGGTTGAGTGTGGGGCTGCGGGGGTGAGAGCGGCAGAGTTCAGTGCCGGCAGAGGGGGGGGGGGGGGGGGGGGGGGGGGGCG
>JARFNZ010119606.1:0-12490 GCA_031763405.1 Balanus nubilus | reverse complement strand
TAACCCGTGCCTCGCTGGGGTTTTCGGCCGATCGCGCCCGCGGGGGGTGGGGGAGGGTAGATGTCAAACGTCATCAGTTGAGCGTCGTGCCAAAGAACTACGATAATAAAGTACATGAACCATAGTACTTCAGGTAGGACCTAAAAACATAAATATATGATATAAAAATAAGTTCTTATACTTATTTAAGAGCTCTATGCTTAATAGGACTTTTCCACTGGAGCAGTATTGCGTTGTGTGCAATACTGCAATACTGTGTGCAGCCCGAATCTACCAATAAATGTGTCTTAATTAACAGCTAACACGCGATCTGCCGGCGTCTTCAGACAAACGCGCTCTGCTGGCACCGACTGGAAAACGGAAAAAAACATGACGTCACTCTGACGTCGTTTCCGGTCGACCAATCATGAGCTCATTGTTTTCACTTTGCCAGTATGTGCAGAATCGATGTCAGAAAGAGTATTCAAAGTTAAGTTACTGCTAGTGTTATTTTGACAGATATCAGGGAAAAGGGGTAGAGGGTGTTTCGGACCCCCAGCGGGGCGCTGGTTAAGCATAGCTTCAGGTTTCAAGGCTCATGTTTATTTGGATGGGCTTTTCCTACGGCTAAAATATATCTGAGGGATTCGACACCGACGAAAACGAAACACGTTTTTCGGGCTTCAAACAAATGTGGGGCAAAGTGGACCCCTGCTCGTTCACTTCGCCTATTTCATTAACCCGCGCGCCCCGCTTGCCTCTGGATTTTCCACGCCCTGATGGGGGGGGGGGGGGGGTTCAACACCCCCTAGATCTCGGAAACCATGCTAGCTAGGGAGAACCCGAAAAAAATATGAAAGCTTTTGAAAGGCCTACCAATATTATGTCCTCAGATATAAGCTCAGGCAAAAGTGTAGGCTGCAGAGGTCTTCAAATTCAAATTGTTCGCTTTCGACGAAAATAGTTTTAGGGAGAAATAAACATTGACTCAATAAGGCTATAGAACAATAATTTTGGCACCATGGTGTTTCTATAGCCAAGATGCTTCGCAACATATACATTGTGACCTTGCAAGGTTAACTTCAAAACCTGACCTCAGGTTAAAGTCGTGTATTGGCCCGAAAAGGTCATGATGCATATAAATCGATGCGCCTTGACAACACAAACACATTGGCGCCTTGCTCACGTTTCTATCTCTTGTCTTCATAAAATTATTAGCTTAAGGTATTAGTGAGCTCGAGCGACCTCAGGTGGATTTAACAGGGTCACTGATCAAAACTTATCATCAATAATATCATCAATAATATCTATAATAGGTCATCAATAATAACCTATATTGACAGAATTCTGAATCAGTTGGACTGAAGAAATGCGCAAAAGTTAATTTCTACGTTTAAAGTCTATTTTGAAGTTTATCTAATCCATGCCATTTTAGTGTTAATGTCGTATTGCTAAAGTTAGTTTCTGCTGGCAGTTATCTTTCTGCTAAGTTCTATAGGTGTTGTCTCATTGTTGCGACGTTTCGTTGATTTCCGTGAGCGTGCCAGTGTCAGACTGGTGCTGGAGCAGGCGGAGAGTGTGTGCCGAGCCAATACAGTGTGTGCCGAGCCAATACAGCGTGTGCCGATCCAATACAGTGAGCAGCTGATTTTCTAGTGTCGTGGCGGCGGGCGACTATGCATATGCATTAGGTATTCAGGAACAATTGACACAAACTCATATGTGCTTGTATCAGTGTAATGCACATTCTTGACAGTCAACAAATCGATGAAAAGCACTCCCATAAGCATTCGACCAGTTCCGTTTCTTACATTAGTTCTACAAAAGTAGATTAGCCAAACGACTCACCCCTTAAAAGACACAAGTAGCTTAATGCCAGAATCCCGTCACAATAAATTGTAAACATTAAGCGCAAAAGATTATATAAATTTACAGAATATCGCAATCCATTAATTTGATCCAAAACTATCGTCTCGAACGGACATCCCACTCGTCACCATGTTCGCCTTATTTTACGGACATTCAGAAGCAGATATGACTGAGGCTTCCACTGAAAGCGTTGATGTCACAAAACACTGGCAGCGACCCCAACGAGGCCACGCCGAGGAACTCGTTTGAGGCCCCACTTGACTAGCCGCCGTCGTCCGAACCACTAAAAACCGGGCCCACGCATCGGTCCCGCCACGAAAAACTGGCCGGCATCCCCGAGCGTAACGGTATCGGCCGATGTCCCGGGTCGATAGCTGACGAATCGTCCGGTCCCGGTCCTGGTCCTGGTCCTGGCCCTGGTCCTGGTTCTGGTCCTGGTCCTGGTCCTGGTCCTGGTCCTGGTCCTGGTCCTGGTCCTGGTCCTGGTCCTGGCCCTGGTCCTGGTTCTGGTCCTGGTCCTGGTCCTGGTTCTGGTCCTGGTCCTGGTCCTGGTCCTGGTCCTGGTCCTGGTCTGGTCCGGTGCGGTCCGGTGCGGCAGCTCCAGTCCGACCTGGAGCGGTCAGCCGCGGCGTCCGGCGGTGACGAACCTAGCCTCGGGCGGACCTTCCTCGCGGGCCGGCACCGCCTGGCTCAGCCACACCTCGTTCCTGCGCCGCCAGAACTTCTGCGGCAGGTCGTACGTGGCGCTGGATGGGAGAAGAGAAAGTCCTCAGGACAGGTGTACTCATATCGACGCAGTGTGGGTAAAGTGAAAGTGCTGGACAGAGTGTGTTTTGATTATTTTTATGGTCATATGTACCAAACAGATGATGAAATTGTTTTCATTCATCTTTATCGATTCAAACGAATATCACAAGAAAATAACGCAGGAAGCACGTACAGAACACGCACGCACAGCGCGCACACACGATGCAGCAACATATTTACATGATCTGAGGTATATTTATGTCAAAGTGATGCACGTTGGCCTGACGCAAGCGTTGTGGCTCTTTTTTCATTTTCGTTTTTTTACAATAACAACATCTTCTCTTTCTTCAAATATGCTAATATGATACATGGCCTAGCATATAAGGGTTTCAGCTTTTTGCACATTAGAAGGTATAAAACACATTACAATACATATAGCAATATAGCATGTGTTGTATAGTTTTTTGTTTAACTGATATGAATAAAAATAAAACACAGGCTATTCTCGTTTATGTGATTGGTTGGTCACAAACCCACATCATATGCACCAGACAAGGAACAAATAATCGTTAGTGCACTTACTAGTAGACGTTGTTGTAGTCCACGTCTATCTCAGCGCGCTGCTTGGCCCCCAGTATCAGCTCCATAGTTTCTTCTTTCCATTCTTGCTCGTCGGCGTATTTAGAAAATTTTCTGCTCAAAATGCTCAGGGTTATTAACAAAGAATCACGTGATGACGACAACTTCATTGAAGGGTAAGATATAAACGTTGGTGGTTCAATATTTAAGGTACAATGTACCTTAACTTCTTCATTTTTTAAAGAAAATATGTTAAAACATTCGCAATATAGCATTTGGACAATTGTCATTACATACCACATTCTACTACATACCACATACCACATTCATACTCCGTCGCTTTTCACTAGTACGCACCCCAGCATTTTGACAAACGTCTACATCGTACACTAAAAAGCTGACTTGCTGTCCCTTGTCCACTTCCTCACAGTGTATCTGACCTCGGCATTGGTCTGACAGTGCTGACGGACCATAGAGGTGGTCTCTAAAGTGGCTCATGACACAGCTCCAGTGACAATGATCCGGAAAATTTTCGAGCTTCCCATTGCGCGTTAAGATTATCGCTGGTTGTACGCTGATTTCATGACGAATGTCCTGTTTTTGTGCGAGCATTTTGGTGACCTGACATGCATACATTATCATTTCATGTTGCTGGTGATCCTATTTATCATCGTCTCAATCGAACAAGCAAACTTATTTAGCCAGTCCACGATATGAGTTTCACAGTTTTGCTTTATCAACTTTTTTTTTATCCGGTGAGGAGGTTGATGCACTCAGCGTTCCTCCGGATTATGGTATTGCTTTTCGTTAATGCTCTTCTCTTCACTTTTCAATTGTACAACTATTTGCCAGATATTTTTGACCGACATGATTTACTCTTGATGCCCGTGGGACAGCCTGCCAAAGCATTTTGGTGGAAGAAACAACTCCAAAGTTTTTCGAGAACTCACCGAAAGCATTCCGTTTCAGTGAAGTGTTCATTTTAATGTTCACGATTTTTCAGACATACAAGGAAGGATAGTCTCATTTTCTGAGCTGTAACTTATAGCTCCAGCTCCAATCCAGCTGAAGGACTCATAGCTCCCATAAACAAATGCAGGCATGCAATCTGTAGAAAATTGATTACAGATTCCTATCATATTTGTTGCCTCCCGCTACCTCATATTGTGCCCAAGTTACAAGGCAATGTACATACCCTACTTATTGAACGACCTAATATTGCATCATAGCAGTCTTAATTTAATAGACTTAATATTAAGATTAAGAAAAAAACATTACATTGTCTTGAGCCGAAACTGTAAACTTGTACGTATTTGTACAGTAAATAATGCGATAACACCCTTCACATCTATGGGTAAAACCAAGTCTGAACGAGACTTCCTGAAACTAATCAATTTCGATGGTTCTGTAATAAACATTGAATTGGACGAGCTTTGTAATTGCAGCGCCCTAAACCCAACCATAATAAGCATTTTCTTGATTGAGACAAGACATCTTCAGTCAGCATTGAGACACGGTGTAATTCCATCACTGAAATTCCGACTCAGAGAAGGTGTCCATTCTACATCGCATTATCCCCTTTTGAGACAGAACCGTGATTGAGTTCTGAGTCTGGAGTCTGGCCATGCTCCCCCTCAGCCCCTCCCTTCTATCCCGCGGATCGTGCTGAGATTAATCACCTCGGAACAGAATGCGTATAGGAGGCCCTCGTGACTACGTGGAGCTGCCGCTTTTGAGGCAGACTCTCGTGGGTGGGCTGAATGCGGAGTAGAGCATCTGTTTTGTTTTGGGTGGGTGGACTAAAGAAAGGCGAGTCTCCTGACCTGCTCTGGAAGTGAAGGCTTTTGTGGCTTTGGCATTTGCAAAGCTCTAAAGGGCATAGTACCTATACTTGTACAGTATTTGCTGAGTCATATTACTTAACATATATTTGTTTATATTGTCTATTATGTAAATGTAAATGTACACAAGTACCTACGATTGTGAAGTAATTTATAGGATAATTTGCGACTTTAATATGATTACGATTTTTTGTTGTACTCAACCGAATAAAACGTTTGATGCCAGAGGGTTTAGATGGAGGCAAAAGGCAAGCAGAGCAGTCATTCGAAACAAGAGAAGCCCCAAAAGTAGAAGTAGACCCCCGAAGTAGAAGGGATATACTGTCCCCTTGAAGTAAAGGCTGAGCTCACGGTAAATCTGTCATATGTAATGTACAGGCCGATTTTGTGTTTGTTAAAACGTTTTTGCTCCTGGCGGACTGAAAATAGTCGAAATGCGCGCAAAAAGCACTTGCACGTGATAAATTGATCTGGAACATTTTGTTATCTGCCATCCATCGTTCGGTTCTAGCGACGGTAAAGTCAAAATTATGTTTAGGGCAATACCAGTTTTGCCCTACACTGACTTGCCAATGCCAGCGTAGAGCAAAACTGGTAAAACTAGTGTAGGGAGGTAATGCACATATCCCTGCCGATTCGCTCCTAATTGAGTTAGAGCTTCGATTTAAAACAGGCGTATTGCCTGCGACAAGAGGAATCCTTTGATATCCGATATTAAGGCCCTGGGTTATTTGGTGACCTCTGAGGTCAGGTCAATGACTCCCAAAAATGTGTCTCAGGTTTTCGGGTCATTGACCCGACCTTAGAAGTCACCAAATAACCCAGGACCTTAAAATCGGTTATTAACGGCTGTCTCTCTTCACAAGGAACACACTTGTTTTTAAATCGAAGCTCTTACTCAATTAGGAGCGAATCGGCAGGGATGTGTGCATCACCTCCTTCCTCCCTTCAGTGGGACGCAACAGTTTTGTCATACACTTCAAACTTCACTTCAAGTCCATAATTTTGACTCAACCGTCGCTAAAACCGAACAATGAATGGGAGAAAACAAAATGTCCCAGATCAATTTATCACATGGAAGCGCTATTTGCACGCATTTTTACGATTTTCGGTTAGCTAGAAGCAAAAACTTTTTAACAACAAAAAAAAATCCTGTAATTACAAATTGTATACTTTTACTAAATTTCTATATAGCCATCCTATTTGTAAGTTGCTTTATTTTTATTTTTGAAGCTGAAATTGGTTATTTTTTTATTGATGTAATTCAATTTTTACACGTACCTAAAGATGCGTTTTTGGGCTCGGAAAACAACTTGCTATGCGGAAATTTTGGCACCGACAATATCAGAAGACCATAATGTTCACTCAACCGTCGCTAAAACGGAACAGTGGACGACAGATAACAAATTGTCCCAGATCAATTTATCACATGCAAACGTTATTTGCACGCATTTCGACCATTTTCGGTCCGACAGGAGCAAATCTTTTTAACAAAAAAAAACACCCTGTAGTTGTAGCTTTTCCTCCCTCCATTACGGTTGACCTGACGGAAGTCGCTGGAAGTCGGCAGCTGTCTACCGACCCCCGACCGTCGGCGGTCGGTAGGCGGCTCGGGACTCCCGACTGCGTCGTACCCCACGGTCGGTGTCAATCGTAGGCACTTTCGTTCCGGAAAAATTCGAGGCGGCGTCAAAGTGGGCCGAGCAATAAGGAGGAAATATCTGCAATATTTCCGTACTGCCGTATCTCTCACCACTGTTAAATTTGTAGAAAGATGCAGTACTGCCAGCATTCCTGAGCGACCGGTTGAGGTTTGGGTCAGTGGTGGTGCATGCTTAGAAACAGACAATAATTGAACAGAAATGGCTCGATTGTACAAAAACCTAGCACCCGGAGCGATCGGCACTCGATGGCATCCTGCCAGCGGCGCGGTTAGGTCTCTCGGCTCCATAGCTGTCAGACTGAGCTATGGTCTGATCCATGGAGTCATACCAAACGCTAAAGTACAGAAATTAAAATAATGCACTATGCAGCTTTGTATGATTCTCGGATGGATTTGATTCATTGTTTTGACTATTTCTATGTCATAATTGTATTTTGACGCACCAATCAGTGCTATGGCCATAATCGTACCGACCAGAGCTGTGACAGGTGAGGAATGTGAGGGGTCAGGATGGGGTCAGCAGAGGTCAGCGTGGAGGTGCATGATTAGAAAGAGTCAAACATTTAAGACATATGGCTCCATTGTATAAAAAACCTATTATACCTCTTTTCCAGGTCAATCAACAATTTATTGTCCATCACATGCATCAAAAACCACCACATAACGCATAATACATACAACAGAACAACATACAGCTGATAATACAAAGGTCTAAACGGCCGCATCACCGCCGCATGCTGCTCATTCGCAGGTGTATGTGCGGCCCGTATGGCCAAGCCGGGACGGCAATTACCGTCCCGGCTCCGAGGTGGTCTGTTGGATACCGCCCCGGCCGGGGAGGGCTGGAGGGTACCACCCCGGCGCTCCAGACGGGCCGCCGCCCCCGCCCGCACCGCCTCTCAACTCACGTGACTATCTAGCGAGGCGATGCCCCATGCCGCCGGCCTGGCGCGCGACCCGTTAACCCCGAAAGGCTGGCGCATCACGCGCCGACCGGCCCTGCAGAGAGTGCGAGGGCCGGTCTCGGGTTGGCCCAGTTGGGTTAGAGCGGGGGCACTGTGGAGGCGCGGCCTTTCCGCGCCCCCAATCCTGTTTACGGGCGGCTACCCCAGACCGACCGGACCGATCCGATTTTTGTATCATGTTTAAATTCACGCGTAAACACACCAACACATACAAAACACCGTATTTAGCTCCGTATTTAGCAGCGCCGTATTTAGCTCCAAACATCCCGCAGCCGCCTGCCTCTCTGTTCGGTACACGTCATTTATATACAAGTACGAGCTTAACACTAAAGGGGTTTGGAGGCTGGCACAAGCATGTATATAATGTTTTGTATATAATAAGTATTAAGTTGACTACAGGAGGGACATTTCGGATTCCGAAGAGAATATCATAGGTATTAGGTTGCAACTGTTCAGGGCAATAAGTATTAATATAAACCAGTACGGCGCGCCTAAAGACAGAAACTGTCGGACAGCTGAAGAAATGATGTGCCATTGTGTCCACGTCATTACATCGATTGCACCTAGGGCTATCATTTATACGCCTAACAAAGATATATTTTATTGTCGGAATATACCGGTGAATGATTTCATACTGGGATGAATGCAACTTGTGGATCTGGTACACAAACATGGAATATTGAAAACATCTGACCATTGATGAGGAATGAAGCCTTCTTATTGTTTCTAGAAAAAATACACCATTGTAACGCGCAATTAATTGTTAAGTTATAGTCAACAAAGTTAGCGATCTTAGGTTGATTATGAAATGTACAATGTACATACAACACGCGAAAAACTTCCGGGGGAAAATCGCCCCCCCCCCTTGACAATAAAAGGATTAAGCTGAACTTCCGCCGGTGGAAAAGCAACCCCTGGCATTTCGACAATTATCCATCTATGATCAGACTATTCGGCCAAAACACTTCAAAATATCAAGGGAAGGTAATGCTAGAGTATGAAACGCGGAAATGACACCAATGTGTTTATCTCGTCAAGACGCATCGACTTATATGAAACATGACCTAAGGTGGCCTACTTGGGTCACCAAGTGACCTTGACTTGAGTTCAAATTTTGAAATTGACCTTGAAGGTCATCATGTATATGTTTCAATTTGTCTTGACGAGAGAAACGCAATAGTTTCAAAATGAATGTTATACATTCAACACCTAAAAAGTTACTCGCGAAACCTCGTTTTCCAAGAAAACAGCCATTTTAATTTTTGATGACCCCTGAAGCTTAAACTATTGAGCAGAGGTACAATCTTATGGCACATTCAAGAAAGCACGTTTCAAGAGCTTTCTTCTGCTTTTGTTTTCTTCCTAGGTGGCATAGTTCCCGAGATAATGGCGGAAATTCTCAAAAAGTCAATTTTTTTAAATTTTGACCTTCGGTGACCTCTGGCGACCTCAATATTGTCCTGAGCTAAAATATGACCGAAAAGTTTCGAAATGATTTTTGACAACCTTTCGAATGCCATTTGCCGCTTTACTTTACGTTTCTTATAAGTGTGAGTTAGGGGGGGGCGTCGAAACCCCCCCCCCCCCCCGGCACGAGGCGGGTGGCGCCGTGCACCGGTACGGCGCGTGTTAAACAGAACGGAACATTGTCAAATACAGTAATATAGCAGCATTGAGTGTGCATTTTGCACAGCTTTCATATAAAGGATACTACCACCTAAAAACTAAAATTTGACATGTGAAAGAACCAGTTCCTCCTGTTTTACCGTTCAAGTTGGTTTTTAAAAAGTTCACCTTTAGTCGCTGGCAAACTTTATTTGATGTTTTGCTTTTCTCATTTACATTTTGCAATTATTTAGTGCATTTTTTCGTATTTGTGTACTTAACTCTGGACAATAATTTATCTGACATAGCACGATTTTTTAAGAAAAAAATATTTAAGCAAAACTGCAAACGATTGAGGGTGAACTTTCAGAACTGATTGGAACGGTAAAACAGGAGAAACTGGCTCAATCACACTTAAAATTTGGAGGTGATAGTGTCCCTTGAACTGCTGTTTTGGGACGTCTAAAAGTTTCAGCTAACTACCTTGGCGGCGTGAATTGTTCCCCCCCCCCAAACTCAAATTCTAGATCCGCCATTGTCTGCTCTTGGCTGACTGGTAATGTTTCAATAGACTGAAGTTGTCTGCTGTCTGCTCGACATGTTTCATTGGTTGACTAATCGTTAATCAGTAAACAGGGGCTCGATGCTGTCCGTTGGTAGTCGGTCTTTCTGGGGGAAGGTATTCAAACTTTCGCGGCACCGGGTAAAAAACGCTGCCATCCTGGCCTGTCAGCTGTTCCCCACTCCAGTCACTGGTAACTACCTTAGTGACGTCATCACCTGGGGACAGGAAAACTGAGTGGTAAAAGATGACGCTAAACGGACGTCGCGATGCTCAAATGGTAGCAGTTTCACTTGGTAACCCCAGGACTTCACGGCATAACTACTCAGCAGAGCTGATGCAATAATGGATGCATGAAAAGTCGACTTTTAGTCTTCCCTTGATTAATTTCATCCTGTGATTGATTGATTTTCAATGTCCAAATGGTATCGTTATGTATGCATAATTTACTAACTGGGACTGACGCGAGAAGGGTATCTCCCCATGTAGTAGCCGGCCACAGACCACCCCAACAGCACCAAGTACTCCAGCAGTTCAGCCACCATGACCAGAGAAATCCCCAGATATAGCGACATTGCACCGCCGACACTGCTCAACAGAGAACTTTCCTGCGAAAATACGGACACGTGCGTCAAACACTGGGACGCACTGACGAACAGGGGTACATGCCAATGAGTTATATTAACCCGCGCCCTGGTGGGCCTCTGAGCCACCTTCGCCCGGGGGGGGGGGCATATTGACCCCCCACTAACTCCAAAACTAAGAAATATAGAAAGGCGCGGAAAAAACAATCCAAAACTCTCAACAATGTCATTCAAAATTATAAAGACCATTTTAGGCTCAGGTCAATATTGAGGTCATCAGAGGTCATCATAGGTCATTTTTTTTTGTTTTTGGGATCTTGATCCAGAAAACCTTCGATATCTCGGGAACTATGATTGCTAGGAAGAAATACAAAGCAATAGATAGCTCTTGAAACGCTCCCGTATCGTTTTTTCGTCAGATATGAGCTAAAGACAAAAGTTGAGGTCACCGTTATACTTAGCAGGAGGCCCCCGGTACAAGATAGGAGGCTCCCGTTACTGGACAGGAGGCCTCTGGTTATAAACAGGGTGACACCGTTATACTTAGCAGGAAGCCCCCGGTACAAGATAGGAGGCTCCCGTTACTTGACAGGAGGCCTCTGGTAATAAACAGGATGATACCGTTATACTTAGCAGGAGGCCCCCGGTACTACACAGGAGACTCTCCATCCGGCAACGACTCCGTGCCCGCCAAGGACCGCATTAGCTGAAACTGGGTGAGAATGGCCATGTTAATGTCGAAAGCTAAAAAATAGGAGCAATTGTCCTCATAATATACACTTACCCCTAATTTGTAAAACTCAACGGATTTGGTCCACTTCATTTTGAGGAGGCACCTTTCCCGTGTTTTTTTTTAAAATAAAACGAAGGGACAAAAAATAAATTAAGTCGGCCAAGGGAGGGGCTATAGCCCCCATCGCCCCCCCCCCCTTTGTATCCGCCCCTGGGTGTAGCGTTGGAAGTCCGGTTGCTCTCTGGTGTCCGGTTGGGCACAATAACTGCGCTTTCTTTAGTGAGTTACCTCTGGCTCAGCCTTAGCCGTTCGGGTCCAGCTAACGCCCAGGGCCTGTTGTCACAACATACACCAGTTGAGGTGCAAGCATGATGGACAAAGGAGTGCTATTCTGGACTCCAAAATATATCTAGATTACGAAATATGAAATATAACAATTGCTTACAAGTACAGCCATAAATATGCATACCCACAGCCCACTTATATGAATCGGATTTCGTCTAGTGGGGGCAGAGCTTTCAGGGGTCCTCCCAGCAAGGGGTTCTACCTGCAGGGGGGCCTTTTTACTTATACCCAAAAGTTATCATTTGTTCCCGGATTTCGGCTACTTAATTTTGCTACTCAGGTAGGTAAAAATTAGTTTAAGTTGAGAGTCTTGGGAAAATTAGCTAGAATTCGTCGGCTGTAGCGGCCGCCAGCAAATCATTCGGAGCAAATACCCCGCAACCCCCCGAAACGCCTCCCCTGGATGAGGCCTCTTCGGAGCATAGAGGGGCCTCCTTAAATTGCGCAGGGGCAAAAAGATATGTTTGCCTACCATGCTCGACAACAAGGACTGCCCCTCCTGTCACAACGGTGGCGCCGCTCCTGCAAACAAGGCGCTCATTATCCAACACCTACCCTGTGACGCATCTTGACATTCACATCAGATCACATTTTTAGCTCGAGTTATTACAGAAAGAGCTAATGGACGTTTGGTTATACCGGTTACAGTTAATTACGGTAGCTGTCACCACATACTCTTAAATTAATTTTATTGCATTTGTATCACAGTCAGTGCTCGGGGTATTTTCTGTCCATCCGACACCTCCCGTGTCGCGGCACCAATCTTTGGTGAGACTAGGCCGGCAGATGTCAGGCAATTCGCTGATGGGAGGAGTTGAGGGCGGGACTAAAGAGTGGACGGACGTTTGCCTATATCCGGGCTGGAATTGTCTTTAACATTACGAGTGAATGGGAAGTTCCCTAAATGTTTGATTGACGTTAACCCGCGCCCTGCTAGGGGGGGGGGGGGGGTGTTTGAACCCCCCCCGCCGGTTTTTTTAAAAGATATCTGCGCCGCCGTTTTTAGTATACCATATCC